>WACJ01000204.1:1800000-2052140 GCA_008973525.1 Stenopsyche tienmushanensis | reverse complement strand
AAAATATCACAAGTACTTAATAAGTAAAACTGTTTTCGACTAAATTTATTGAGAGCATTGTGGAATTTAAAAATATAAAATTAGCCCCAGGACATTTATATTTGGATCTTTCAGTGAGCTGGATTGCAGGGTCGTTTTGGAATGGGGCTATAAATCTGCGGTCGCCCTAGCCCATAGGTCAATTTTCCAATTAAATCAAGATTTTCAGTACAGTTTAAATAGTTTTCCATTCGGGAGAAAACCGCTGTCCGGTCGTAATCTTGTTTTTCGCTGTCTGAAACGAACGAGCTGAATATCAGATGTTGTTTTTGTTGTTTGCGTACAATAATTGTGATCTTCCCGGCATCCCATGCTGGAAAAGTGATTTATTATTTCCTTATTCGATGAAAAATATTTCACTCACGTCCGTAGCGGTGTGACGTTTGATCTGAAACTTAATTTATTGGCTGTCTCAATGTGATAAGTCAAACATCGATCAAACGTATGAAAGTAGAAATAATCCATCTGATATCGTTGCCGAGGATCTTTCATCCGCTAGGAATTTTTCTCCTCGATCTTCCGTTATTTATGTTCGTTCATATATCAAACTCGTAAAATATTGTCTTGGAAAAATATTTCGGTAATATATTATTTTTTTTCATGGCGTATGGTTGCCCAATTAGGGTCAAACATTTCTGTGAGGATAAGGGAAATGTTCTGCAGATGTGTTTTTAATTTTGTAAGTAACATTATGTCGGGGCAATAATTCGATCGATTTTTCAGAAGTCACCCCCCCATGGTGCAGTACGCATGTTTGTTTGCTCTACATGGGGTATTTTTTAAGCAAAATGCCGTAAATCGTCGGTCTCGTTTAAAATCTACTCATATTTAGCATTTGGGTGGGATTTGTGAGCGCTTTCTCCTGTAAGGTAATGGTGTTCCCGTAGATGCCACGCCTACGGTGATAAAGCGCGGATTTTCTCGAAACAGGGTCGTCTTAGGTCACGTCACAAGGACCCAATGGAAGAAGGTAATCTCCGGAGGATGTGCTCGCTGGACAAAGTTAAAGAGGTTTTCAAGAACTCACAAAACTATCCTAAGACAATATGGAAAGCGATCGATACTGTTTCGAAAGGTGGACCACATTCCGCAAAATGCAACCATTGAACGTTATATATACACTCATTCATAGATAAATTATACTATTTTCAGTGCATGTCAATTTCATCTTAATTATTGTTTTGCTACTTTAAATATCATTTAATTAATTTGTTATCAATTCAGAATCCATTGAAAGATCTTATATTAAAAATAAGTGTCTCGGATTGATATAGTGATCAAAGTATTCGGATAAATCCAGAGGAATTATGCAAAAGCAGGAGCAAAAAAAAGTATGTTTTAGCTTCAGAAAACATGATAATAAGACGTTCACTATAGTCAAAAGCATATGACCAAAGTGTCATAACACCTTAAACGAAGGAATTTTGCGTTTATTAATATTTTTATGATGCCATATATCTTATCGCACATTGGGTATTGGTAAATATGATATGATTACATGAATAGTTTATTTCTGATGTTGCCAATCTGCGTTGTTTTTGATATCTCAAGATCTCCAAATGAAAGCTTACAAGCAGTTTTTCATATTAATTGAATATGCAATAAAACAGTTATCCAAAGCCATAGTGCTGCCTCAAACGCTTATCCCGAGAGATCTTGAAGGAATGCGTGCTTGTACCATCGGGAACCCAATTGAATAAGGAACGACGTAGAAAAAACGCTTCAAAAATAACATAATTAGAATATACTAAAATAATATCTTTAAATTGACATTGGTTTATAAGGGTGGATAAAAGTAATGTTAATGACAAGATAAGAACATAAAATTAGAATGAGATTAGTAAGAACGTAAAGTTATACAATTAAACCTTTTTGTGCGGTAGACGCATAAAAAAGCTACGACTTTCATAGAAAAAGTGAAGACGCATCCCATGGATTTTAAAAACCGCATAACTTTAAAACGCCTATATATGAAATATACCCAAAATCGCACAAAAAAAATTAAGATTAAAAAAATAAGGCATAAAAAAATAATTTAAAATCTTTATGATAACATGATCATTTTCGTTGTGATTTTCGAAATGGCTTTAAATTGTTCACTTCTTCGGAATAAATAGTACGCACAGTTGTGGAATCAGTATCAATCTCATGATTGTTCTATGAGAAATTTGTTCGGATTTTGTTTCGTTGTAAAAAAAAAACACCGCATAACTTTGAAAACGCACAATAAAAATCGCACAAAAAGAGGTTTGAGTGTATATTAGGGTAAAATATACATATAAATAAAAAGTCAATGTAAAATAGAATGAATGGTTACAAGTAGGGAATCCAATCCCGGGATCGGTCCCGGGATCGGGATTTTCAATAGTTTAAGAAATTAAATTGATAAATTTGATTAAAAAAATACTAATAAGGTCATTTGTTTAATATAAAAAATAATTTGAAGGCGATATAAATTTTTTATTTAAGAAAAGGGATTGGCCTGTTGGCAACCGTTGTTATCGGTCGTGATTTTGTGTGCTCCGCTCATCTACTCTGTTTTTGAGTAAATAGTGATTTTCGCGTCAATATCTATATCGGACTGTTTCGGCGACCGTTTTTTGTGCCACCCTGTGAAAGCGCGGCGCCTGAAACCGATTATTAATAGCCTTTTCGGCAATATTATCGATGTACATTTGCATCGTACCAAGTTGGCTTTTGTTTTTAATTATTTGAATTTTTGAAAAATCGAATTCCACGAGTTGTACACGGTAAATATACTATTAGGGCTTGTGCGAGTACTCCTCGCGGTCGGTTGTATTGTCAGTGTCCCAACAGTGTGTAATCGCAGTAAAAAAAAAACGGATAATTAATAGCCTTTTCGGCAACATTATCGATGTACATTTGTATCGTACCAAGTTGGCTTTTGTTTTATTTATTTGAATTTTGAAAAAAATCGAAAATCGTATAATTTTAATTTATTAATTTACTTTTATATTACTATAATTGATTCATACGCTCTGACGAAACGCCGACTACACTTATATGTAAAATTCGCGAGTGACACCGAAAAACATTGTTTTTGTGCATATTACATCTGCACAAAAAATGGAACATCTCATCCGCATCACTTGAGATGAACTGCAACAAGGACAATAACGCAAGTAGGACATAAAAATCCAAGCTTTCAAGGTAAGTGAATTAACAAATACTCGCACACATCAGCTTTCTATTGTCACATAAACGTGGGAACACTGGGACCAGAAGACAAACCTGCACAACTAGACTCGCGGTCCGACCGCCAAAGTGCTGTTTCGACTGCTCCCATAATACAGTCTTGACTGTGGAGCCATTTGATTTTGTTGATGTGGACATGACTAGTTGATATTACTTGATACATTACTTTAACCTATTTGTTTGTTCCAGCTCTGTCTATTTTTTTCCAGTTTGCTCCCAGTCTGACCAATTAAATATTGTTTGATTGTGCCCAGTTGACACTAAACGCCGAAGTTCGAATACTTTGATGCGACATAATTACCCTTTGCTAATACAATTTGACTAATACTTCTTTGAGGCCTAACCACATCTGACTACTCCTAACTTATATACGATTTTATGTATTTTAATTACTGGCCACTTTACTTATACGTATTTACAGAGTAAATACTTAAATACTCTTTTAACAGCAAGCTAATACTTAGTTTAACTATTATTCACTGCTACTTTTACAAATCAAGACTTGCTTATCACTCGCTATCCGTTACATAGTCGACCCTACCCAAAAATATGGAGCATGATGAACCGTATCGGTTCGGAACCAAGAATTTTAGGAACAGAACAAGGACAAGAAGAACATCAAAGAGACGGCCTCGAAGAGATGCATATGAGGAACTTCACTTTGCAACGTAAACAAAATTGTCTTCCGTTGACTTCTATATCGTTTTGTAATCGCCGAACTGAGAGGGGCAACCTGAAATGATGGCGAAACCACTCAGTTTCGAATTCGCTCGGGTAAGTTGTACGGTGACGGGGACACCCTCAGTTGGTGTAGGTGCGAATCCGAGATGCACTCAAGCGTCACGTCTGTCTTCACCCTACCCCGGCAACGCCCTAAGCGAGGAAAGGGGGACTGGACTCCTTGTACTCCAGAAAGCCCTTTTCAGTAGAGTCAAAAAGGTCGTCTAAATTTTTTCCACCATCTCCTATGAAAACTACTCAGTCTTTACAACATTCCACATTCCTTATCGAGACGATTGCGAAAGCGTTCGTCAATACGTTCACTCAGGATACCCGTTGGGTGAACGTTCGAAACAAAACTCGGCGGTAATGCTACCTTCAATATCGAACGAACGAGGAGGTGAATGTATGACAGACGAAATGGATGTAACCCTTCCTGTGAATGGATATTAAGAGACCCATACTTCTGCAGTGGACTGTTAGTGGCTGCACTGTGATGATGATGAATTTAAGAAAATAATTTAAAACAAATTATTTATTTCCATCGCTGCAGATGAATACTTATACACTATAATACTTCGATGTGATTCGAAATTATTTACGGAGGAATACAAAAATTCTGAATCCCGTATCTATTATATTTCATATCGATATTCCCATTATTAGTCGGTGTAGTAAATACATCACCGGTAGGGAAAGGTTAATAAAACAATTTGAAAAATATATATGTACTCTATATATGTATATAATTGGATGGTTACTGCCCTTAGGCGTCGCCTAAGCTCTTTAATTAGTAGTTACGCCACTGTTTCCCCTGGATCCCGGGATCCGGGGATTGGATTCTAGTTACAAGGGCTCTTGAGGCCGGGGGATTTTTTTGTTTTTGTTTCAAAGTTGGCGCACTTGGATTTTTTTTATTAAGAAAAAACGCATAACTTTGAAATCGCACAAAAAAAAGTTGCAAAAAGAAGTTTAAGTGTATCTCATGAATTTAAAAGAGCACATAATATTGAATCAAAACCATCGAACGGATATATTAACTTCTGATCTTTCAAATCTGTCGGTAGAGTTTGTTTTTGAATTGAATTTGAATGTAAGCTCTAATTATTTTAAAACCCGTTTCAGAATAAATGTTCACGTTCTACAATTTAAATAATTCATGAAGGAGTTGTTTCATTTCAATGATTTTTTTAAGGCCGTCTTTCATTCCATTCTTCATTAATGCCTCGTCTACAATAGCATCCATCGGGCTCGGATATTTAATGCCCTTTCGGAGCATGTAATCCGCCCGCGAAAGCCTTCACGTTTTTATATTTTTTTTGTTTGTTCCGATGTTTTTTCTTCGTTTGGAAATTCAGGCGAAGGATAACAACCTCCGAGCGTCGCAAGCGATTAAAAGCCAACACTCATGAATTATTAATAGGCGCGGAAAAGCAGAAAGTGATATTTTTTGTATACACACACTTCGATGAGTATTAAATTGCCTAACATGTGACCGTAAAGCGTGAACCAATCCGGGGAATCTCTCCACTCCAAAATTAGGGAGACGTTAATGCCTCCCAACGAAAGCGGAGATAAATTCGATTCAACCGCTGCGTTCATATCTTTGCGAGGGAGAAAAAAACAGAGATGAGAAAAGTTCCACCGCGGGGAATACGTAATGTGTCCGGAGGCGGATGCGAGCCCCGCGACACAATAAAGGGAAAAACCAAATGAACCCGAATTCAATTTATAGAAAAGCCTCTAAAAAGATAGAATGTTATTTTCGGGATTGTGCAAATGGTGCCAGGACATTTCGATAAACCGGAGACCTTTCTCCCTAACTAGACGATGCCAACTTTCAAACCGTTTTCAGCCCACAATTTACCGCTCTTAATAAATCTCCCGATGGATAAATCTTTCAGCCTGGTTACATATATTAAGAACAATTACTGGTACGGAGACACACAGTCACGATCAAAAGTAATGGACCCCTATATTGCTACTCATTCGCCGATTTTTTCCCATAAAAACCCACTTGAACCCATCACGTCGACAATCTCAAGTAATTAATAAAATAATAGTTCACTCATGGAGCGCCAAAGTTAAAATCTATTATCTCTTCAATTTAATTAGTGATCACTTCTTCTTGAACTGTTATATTTGATAATGAACGCAAACGACTTCCACATGAGATTTTTAGGGAAAGGTTTTTAAAGAGGGTTTTCACTAAACGAGCACCTCACTTAACGAGTATCGTTGTGCCTAACGAGTGAAGATCAGAATACCGGAAAGTCCTAGATTGTAAAAATAAAGCACATAGCATATATAACATATATTTTGTATATGCTAGGGAAGAGTTTTGAATCTCACTCGCGGCCCCGAAAATGGTGCGAACTCGCTTATTGTTACCGGCCACTAAGAAGGGCCTTTACAGCTCGGTGTAAGTCACAAAAAGCTCCGGGATGTATTATTCTCAAAACTTTTACAAAAAACCCTAAATTCCACCTAAAAAATTAGGTGGAATGGCCATAAGGTTCTGTGTCCAACCGGTCCGAAATTCGGACCACTGACTCATCGAAGGAGCGCCTCGTGCGATGAACGAATCTCTTTATGAAAGGAGGTCCTAAGCCGACCGTTTCTGTGAGAAACTGGACTTTCAGTGATAATCTATAGAGCAGCAAATCATTTTCACGACGAAAAATTAGTCATACCGATCGAACCGGGATGTCATGGACATGTATTACAAAATGCCGGATCATCAAATCATGTATTATCAAATATGGAAAATACGTTTTAAATACATGATATGTTTATTGTTTAATGTTAAACAATACAAACAACAACTGCCATATTCCATTGCAAATAAATACTATAGCTAATATTATTAATTAGGGATCGTTTATTGTGTTGTGATAAGTCATGGATTAACATTTGACAATCCCAGTCATAATCATGATTGCAACCGGATTAATACGTCAATATATACATAGTAGGGAAGAGCAATGGCAATCAACTATGCCAATTAATTAATTGAACTGTTTATTGCAATTTTGACTGATTTATGATTGCAGGCATTCGCTTTGTAGCCGTACTGTACAAAGACCTCCGGTAAATGGATGATATAGGAGACTAAATCAAATATGCATTCAAACATTCGCCGGAGGGTCGCGAAAAGTATTGAAATCGTTTGTTAATTCGAACAAAGAGCGATGCTATATACGTCGCCCAAATAAGATATAACTCGGTCGTGAGCGCGTTTAATGCCTTTTATTTATCCATGCAGTCAATTTGGCGTAATAGAAGAGGACAAGATCATGCAGGCCGTATTACTTCGGTCCCAATGCGAGATGAGACCGGCGATATGGGGAAGCGTAAAGAGGAATCTCACTATTTACACACGGATGGAATCACAGGCGCTCCATCGCAGATACACATCGGCAACAAAAAGCCTGACATCTTGAAAGGCAAGAAAATGGAACGGGAAACACGCTCGGAAGCCGGATGAAAGGGACATTCAAAGAAAATCCAAGCATTTCCTTGTCTGTGGACGACGTCACTTACAGCGGTGACCGCTAGGCGGCACCACATTGCAGCGTCTCTACATGTAAACATTTTCCCACAAAAAATACTATTTTTCATCGTGTCTCACCGTGAAAGCCTCCGCCTGTCAGAACGAATGAAAAGCGAACACACAAAAAGAAAAATAATCATACAGAATTATTGAAAACATCTAATTTCATGTGATAAATATCTAACAAATGACGGAACTACAAATATGTCTGTCGAATTTTTCAACAAAAGACTATATAGAGATATAAACAAAAGCTAACATAGAGAGATATGATATGCTTGAAACTGCAAAATGAAAGATAAATTCTTCATTAAAAATTATCTTCTTCTTACATATAAAAATTCATGTCTGTGTGTTCGTACGTAATGCGCTGCCACACCATTCATCAGATTGCGATAAAACTTCGTCCACTTATTGTTAAAGATTGCGCGAATAACATAGGGCATAGTTTAATATAAAAAAAAATGCACCATGTACAGATGCACCATGTTGGCGCATATTGGTCTGGTGAAATGAATTTTGGGCTGCGGGGATGCGGCGCAATACGATGGTTAAGTCGGTCTTCGAGACAAGAGCGAGTGTGCATATGCTTTTGGATATGCAACGCATGCCGGGTATTCGCTAGTACCTAATAAAGTTCATTTTAAAATAAAGCTCTGGAGCACATTTTCCCAACATTTTCAGACAGTCGCTACTCTCTGATTTTCGACAAACAATATAATACACAAATAATTAAATACGATCACGGTGAGCATTTTTCATCCTGAACCCTGGATGAATAGAAAGGCTTCGTTAGAGACTGAAGACATACACACGAAGAACAAACAACAATTAAAAAATAAGTACTCTCGCACGGTAGAAGTGAAACTTCTTAATTTATAGGAAAAGTTGATTTAATGCAATGCTTTTTTTCATTGGTAATAATTTAAATGATCTAATTTATCTTGGCAGTTTATTCGTTTTCTTTCATACAAAGAAATTGATGGCTAAAATATTGAGCTGTGTTTGTGTCATCATCATCATCATAGTGCAGCCACTAACAGTCCACTACAGAACTATGGGCCTCTTCAATATCCATTCACAGGAAGGGGTTACATTCATCTCGTCTGTGTCATACATTCACCTCCTCATTCGCTCGATATTGAAGGTGTGTTTGTGTAATATATAAAAAGTGCTACGTATACATACAGTAAAGGCGACGCGGGGCATGCGCGTAATATCTCTATGAAAGTGTGTGTGTGTAACAGAGACGGATATAACTCTATGCATGCAATAGAGCTCATTTTCTTTATAGATTTTTGACTCAAAAATGTTTATAAATAATAAGAAAAAGTATCTCGTGTACCAACTGACAATAAAAAATATTAGCAAATTAAATATTTTTCCATCTCTCAAATATACAGGGTGTTTTGCATATGCATTTGTATATATACAAGTCCCTAAACAAATAAATCCAGTGGTACAGATCTGGAAACCGTGGGACCCAAGGAATAGGGCACATTCACAGACAAAAAATCCAATGATATTAGATCTGGAGACCGTGCGACCCACGAAGTAGAGTACGTCCATAGACAAATAAATCCAATGATGTCAGATCTGAAGGCAGTGCGAGCCATTAAATAAGGGAAGTCCCTAGGCAAAGAAATCCAGTGGTGTCAGGTCTGGAGACCGTGCGAGCCACGAAATAAGGCCGCCAAAAGAGTTAATTTACACAACAAAGTAGTTAAAGTTCAAAATAGTTGTTAGTTTTTTGTTTAAAGAATTTAGAACTTGATATTCCTCATTTGTTTGTGAAAATATGACTTTGGAAGCTCAGAAGTAATTTTCTTTAAACAAATTGCATAAAACATTTAAATCAAAAATACATTGCAAAATACAAAAACAGTTATTCCGTGCTATTATGACCACAGATCAAAAAGTTATGGTATCGACAAACCCTGTCACTTAGGACAGAGCTTATGTGTAAAACGTAGCAAAAGACCCCAATAACTCCCAAAAAAAATTATGTCGGTCCATATGCAAAACATTCTGTATAATAATATGTAAAAAGTCATGTGTAAAATAGTTTAAAAAAAATATTTTGAAACCAAATTTGTTTTATTATATTTGGACAGACCGTGCATGAACATTTTAATAAAATTTATCTTAATTTTATTCATGAGTCGCCGTTTATATTCAAATGCTGTACATTTCTTCACATACCAAAGCACATGCAAAAACATACATTTGTCGTTGATAATCACATTATAAATGTATTCAATTCAAAGATCCAACGGAAGCTTCAATCTAATTATGCGCAAAACTTATTGAATAATAAATAGCACCCTTTGAGTAAGAAATTGTTTTTATGCAAGCAAAGTTTGAGCAAAAATAAGTGTTTCAATATTTGATGCAAATTACTTCAGAGTATGCAATTGAATGGAATTGTATTAGCATCGATAAAACAGCATTGCCGAGTTGCAATGTTTTCTTCGGTTTTTATTAGCTTAGGGTAGTTTCAAATCGACTCCCTATTTATTGTGGTTTTTTTGCGGAAACTTTTATAACATGGCAAACGATTCGCGAACTTTGAAAAAAAAAAATACGACACAATTCGCAATTATTGCTCGGGTATTTCTCGCCGAAATATATTGAAAGAGAAGCGCTCCGCCAAAGAAATGAAAAGTATTAGAGCTTATTAAATTGGGAGAAACTCTGCTCTGCCAAAAGAAAATCCGCAAAAAATACAGATTTAATTGAATAAATTTATTCGTCGAGTAGAAATCTTTTACTTGGTAATTAATTTAAATTTCGAAACCCAAAAGAGGAAAATTAAATTAATCCCATACAAAGGTAGGACGATGAAATTGATACTTGATTAGACTTTATGTACAGTTTATTTTCATAAAGCGTCGTATTGAATGAGGGGCCCACGAGATGTTTTTATTAAGGCTTTATGCGCATATTTATATAAAGAAAACGCCTTAGCAATGTATTACTCGTAAAAAAATCTAAATTAAATTTTTTACTTTTATTCTCCACGTGGAAATTGCATTTTTAGCGTGGCTCTGTACTTTTGGCCCGGGTCATTTAATTAAATACGCATAAAAGTGCGAAAATTTAATAACGCACAATAATTCTTTACTTAACAATATTAAATCGAGCCTCCAAATAATGTCCGTATCGCGTATGATGAGACGCCGAAAAGCGCTAACAGCTTGTATCATATGAAATGACGGAAAAATGTATGTTCTATTCAAAAAATGCGACGTTATTTTTGAAGAAACACTATATTTCCTTATGTAAATATCTACAAGTAAAAGACTACGAACCTCTGTAGTCTTACAAATATCCCATATAATAAATAAACAGCTAAAATTATAACCATGATTATCCGTATTAACACATTCCCATCGGGTTGCTTTTCGCCTGATACGGGGCGTATTTGCGATTATCGATAGTACTCGAAATACGTACATATGAGCAACCCGTAAGAATGTGTTAATAAATAAAAACTATAATTCTTTACAAAATATTTAAGCTGTATAAAAATACTGATCGAAAATTCTACACTCATTATGATTTATTACAATTATGTTTAAGAGACGTTTCTACCGTGTTGGTTTAAAAAAAATCATTTTTTCTTCGTGTATGTAGGAAAGAACTAATGTTCAAAAATACATTCAGTAAATTTCAAGTCGATATAAATGAAATCCGCAAATTTATAGGCCGACTTTTAACGCGAACTTTAAACGCGTTTTTCTTTAAACTACTTTTTTCAAACTCATGGAAGTGCTCTCACACGCCCTAGATGAGCATTCTTTATTAAATTTGGCAGGCACATGTATAATAAATGTCTTTATTGTGTGGACTACAATTATTCAAAAATATTCAAAAGTGTTTGTTTAATGAACATAAAACTACAAAAAATGTTTTTGAAAACACAAACTTTTCTTCGATGGCTCACCATTTTTTATTTTTCAATTCTTCTTCTTAATTATAGTATAAGCTATAAAAAATATTATACAAAGTATAAATATGTTTAAATTTTTTGCTGCAAATCCCCTGTCCAGAATTTAGGACTTCCATGGTGAAGAATGTCATCGCTCGCGCACCGACATAAATGAATCCCCACACTCTCATTAACACACTTTATCAAACTTTAAAAATATTTTTATATTCAATAAAGATTACTTAGTTAACACGCAAACAATCAAGTTTCTATATTTAACACTTTTCGCATTAAAAAAAATGTTTAAAAGATGATTTAATTATATATAGAGTCAACCTTCCTACAGCGTCCATTCCGGGATCCCGGAATCGGGATTTTCAATATTTTAAGAAATTAAATTGATAAATTTGGTCAAAAATTATTAAAAAGTCTATTTGTTTAATATAAAAAATAATTAGAAGGTGAAAGAAATTTATTTATTTAAGAAAAGATAATTTAAAACAAATTATTTATTTCCATCGCTGCAGATGAATACTTATATACTATAATACTTTGATATGATTCGTAATTATTTTACGGAGGTATACAAACATTCTGAACCCCGTATCTATTATATTTCATATCGATATTCCAATTATTAGAATCGAGGTGTAGTGAATACATCACCGGTAGGGAAAGGTTAATATAACAATTTGAAAAGCATATATGTACTGTATATATGTATACATAGATTAAACAGTTACTGCCCCTAGGCGTCGATTAAGCTCGTCAATTAGTAGTTACGCCACTGTTTCCAAGCGTACAGATTTTGGCGAGACTCTCGATTTAGTAGCTTTCAAAATGCCGGTGAGGTGTACGATTTCTGTTAAGTAAATATTTCGTTTTTAAACAAAAATGCGAACTACAACAAAATCTTTTACAAAATGTCAGCGGACCATAAAGAGTTAATATTATATTTAGAAATAGGGAACGTTCCTTCCTCCACAAAAAAATACAAGATGAAATATTCGTTAAAAAGAAGTCCATTGCTTTGGTATCCAAAACATTGATCAGACTTTTAATAGAAATCAAATTTTATTTAAATTTTGATCATGTCAAAAAAAGGTGCAATGTTTCAGATATTCTTTACGATCCTCTACTTTCGATAAAATCAACCTCAACTTCTTGCCTTCTTTTTTCGTCGGATCAAGAAGCTACTTATCCGATAGAATAAATATACCTCTAACGAAGGGATCTATGGAAAAAAAAAAGACACTCCATTTATAATTTTAAATACCACTAATAAATTTGTACAGTAAAATTCCGGTTTATATTTGAATTGCCCTTGTATGTATATAAAATATTCGACTACTCGAATATTCGAATATTTTACCAATTTCATATTCGTTATTCGAATAATTGATTTTACGAATATTTGGGACCCCTAGTCCGGACACAGTGACAGAAATGTCTTTCCGGGCGTATATAGTACTTGCATAACGCTTGGCTTTGGGCGCAATTTCATACAAAAAAAATGTAATAACAAGGTATTAAATCTATACTTCATGGGGTACCCTTGCTGATCGAAGGAAGAAGAATGAGGGATGGAAAGAAATATGAAAAACACGAGGAAATAAAAAAGCATGTGTCAATACGGCTGTCAGTAAACAATCGAAAGGGATTTTCGTCACGCGATCTTCCACCAGCTAACTTCCACATCGCGGCCATGGGGAAACTTCTATTAATACGCCCAGCATTCGCTGCCCGGGAACTTTAATTCAATTAAACAGGGCCCTGTTCGTTCTCTGTCTGGCACACACAAACAAGAATTACTTCTGGCGCGGTGACTCGGCCTTTAAATCAAAAGTTTTATCAGCGAAGCATTACGCTTTGGTGGCCTCGTGGCCACGATTCAGGTGGAGCCTTTAAATAATTAGATTCATTTCGCTTTCTTACCTTCAACGTTCGGGGCCCTTTCCACACCAGGCCAGATATAACTGTCTGCCCGTTTTTATGTTTACGCCCAAATCCTTATCAGATTGCGAGAGGCGGCTCCATTAAGGAAATTGACGAAGTATTTATTTTCAATCCCCCGGGGTGTAATTGAATAATCTATTTGGCAAAGCCCCGCGACTCTGTACAGCCTTTATAGCGGAATCATTTCTTTGGAGTAACGAATTGTGAGAGAAATAAAATACTCCAGATGCACTTGACGAATATCTCGCTTATGATTCAAATATTACGAACAAAACATAATTCTACAAAGTCTACCAATTTGCTAACATCAGATAACGCGCTTGGTGCGTTTATATTAGTTAAAGCGGAAAGAAATGTCATTTTATTTCTTATTTGGAAAAAAAATTTTTTTAATAAAAGCTGTACAATATTACTCAATTAAATAATTTCCATTGTTATTTATAACCGCCTTCCACAGATTAGGTTGCTTTTTAATGCCTCTTTCGTAAAATTCGGCTGGTTTTCCACTAAAATAAGAATCCAAATGATTTTTCACTTGTTCCACAGAAGTGATTTTTATATCGCGAAGTGAATGTTCTAATGACTTAAAAAGATGATAGTCTGAAGGTGCAATATCGGGAGAATATGGTGGATGTTGCAGCATTTCCAAATCCAGCTCCCTTATTTTATCCTGCGTAATCCTTGCTGCGTGTGGTCTTTTAACTTATCTAATTGTGCACAGTATAGCTCTTATGTGACAGTTTGGCCAGGATTTAATAATTCTCAGTGAATTACGCCAAAAAAATCACACCAAACACAAAGGATGATCTTTTTCGAGGATAATGACGGTCGAGGGGTAGAAACAGATACTTGATTTGAAGAAAGCCACTGTTTTAACTTCTCGGGCTGTTGTACATCCACTTCTCATCCCCAGTAAAGATCCTTTTTAAAAATGGATCAATTTATACCTTGACAATAGCAATGAACAAATGATTATCCGTTGTTCGAAGGCCGTTGATGACAACTCGTGCGGTACCCAAAAAAAATGACATTTCTTTCCGCTTTATCTAATATTATACAGGAATAATTAGTTCAAAAACCGTTAATTTTGTTTCAACGCCTATTTTAATATAGTAATCAAATATTAGGGTACGTCACATGAAGCGTCGGAATTTCAGCTATTCAAGATCGACCGTAATTGAGAATGTTTCTGTGCAATATTTTCGAATGTCGACTATTTAAAAATTGACAAAAATACTATAGTCTTCAATTATCTTTAATTATCTCTTAGAAACAATACAAAAAATCTCAGTCCAGTAATATGAATCTCAATAATGGGTCTCGAGGAAGATTTAAAACCGTCGTTGGTGATAAAAAAAAATGTTAACTCAACAACAGAAAAGATTGACAAGCTGAATAAGTGGTACGACTTAATAATAATAAACATTATAGATCATAATTGTTTCCTCAAAACCATGAATTGGCGGTCTGAAAATATTCAACTGTATCAAAGGCCAAGGTCAATTCCATATAACGCTTTGTCACAATTACGAATGTGAATTTTCCAAAGTAGGTGGTACGAATAACAACCCCTCCAAAGACCCTGAAGCACCGAATATCAAGAATATTATACAGTCTTTGAATACCTTGAATTTTGATATATCATTGCTTCTTTATGAAAACACAACCTTAACCAAGGACGATTATAGTCTACATATAGTCTGAACATTAAAGTAAAATTGAGAGTTTTATACGTGGGGGAGAAATTTCCGTTCGTGTTGTTATAAAATAATATAATATATGGAATAGAACATATTATATCTTCAATATGACTGATATTGCATTGAAATACAAAATGGTACATGATTTGGAGCCCAGTTTGTGTCCAGATACAGTGACACCTGTGTTGAATATTGAAGGGAATTCATTATTCAACACATCTTCCCGACACTTTAGCAGTCTTTTGATCCCTTTTTATAAAAACTTTTAGGCTTAGAAACGTAAAACGATTTTAAATGCATCCACTACAGCTGCATTTTTGAATCGTTTTTCTCAGGTTTCTATTCTTTATGGACCTGAAAATAACTTTTTTGTGTTGCGGCATGCGGTACCCATCCTACCTAATAACACTCATCCTATTTATTTATCTATTGCGATTCCATTCATTGCGATAATTTGCCGACGATTTGTACAAATATTTGAGTTTTTTTACTGATTCTTGTGATATTTTGTGGCATTGAAACTCAATTCAAAAGAGGAACAGAGTCTGGATATTTAACACTTAATTATAAAAAATGTATTGTTTCTATTATCGAGATTTTCCTACATTGAATTTATGAAAATTTTACAATGAACACACAATTTTACGGCCATTTTATATCCACATTCACATAAAAACGTTTACTAATGGTATACATTCCGGACGCACTTTGTTCAATGGCTGTGGTCTTGGAGTGGAAATAAGGAACTTGGATGAGGGGAAACAATCGGATTACAACACGGACAATTGAGTAGATGAGTAGGCATCTTTCTACACCTGCTGAAGTCCTCCTGATTGATCAGAGAAAAGAAAGTTCGGAAAGGAGCCGCAGATAGTAATTCGGCCTTAGAGGTGTACGTGACGATTGGGTCTATCCTTCCGGATAAAGAAGAAAACATTCAAACAGATCGCATAACGAGTGCCGAACAATATTTGATTACAGACCCTGAGTGGGCAAAGTTTACTTTGATTCTTCCTTAACAAGCAGAATAAACAGAACAAAGAACATTTCTAATGACGGATGATATATTTTTATGAACTTGTGGCAGTTGCCTTTAAATTGGCTTCGACATGTATATTTTTTTAAATTACAATTTTTAAAATACAACTTGTGTGAAGGCGGTAAGACAAATTGGCTTGAACGTCACGAAAGGTGAAACTCGACAAATTGATTGAAAAGAGAGGGATAATTCTTTGTATTCTCTCCATCTCCATCGTACACATAATAGACACGCTATGCGCATGCGCCATATAATTTCTTCCATGAATGTGTGTGTCTATACGCAACATAAAGCAACTACTAGACTATTTTATTATATATTACACAAACACAGCTTAAATTTTTCGTTAACAAATGAAAAAAAGCAATGCATAAAAACAACCCATGTAACTTGTAGGAGACAATTATGTCAATATGCATTTATTTGTCCCAATTCTTTTGAAGACATCTCATATATCTTTGGTTGTAAATGTTGTGGTTAATTAAGTAAGATAAAATGTATCCCTCGGCGCTTTCGGAAATGAAAAGAACATTCGTAGAACGCAAAATCTACGAAATCGGTGCGAAAATGAGAAAAGGGGGATGTTAACGGTGGCAGGGTTGGAAGGAGGAAGGTCGTTACCTGCATTGCAATTATGCAAAGTAACTCCCGATCAGTGTCGGGTCATAAATTCGAGTCGAGAAAGAAAAAAAAAGAGAGAAAACGCCATTTTTGCCTAACGCCGAGAGCTAACGACGCTATTTTACATAACAACGAGCGTCGCACTAATTTAGTCGCGACGCCCCATAACGTCAGCCAGCGGGTCAAGTGTGCTTTGGAAACCAGTTTGAATAAATACACACATGACCCAAAACTGGCACCCGAGTCTAAATCGCGCTAATTTATTCGTCCGCTCATGAACTTTGCTTCGGCACGAATAAGGTCACGAAATGTCTGCGAGACAAAATAAGATGATTTCGGAATACCCGCGACGTCGTTATCACGTGTTGAGGCAGAATCTGCCGTGCTTCAGATCAATACGACTGCGAAAGAAGGCCTTCTTTATGTGGAAATTCTATATACTTTTGAGCACGCGTTCCCACAGACAAAGATAGAAAAATTATGCTAGGGGAGGGTACACAAAAAATACGTGTGCGCGACGAAATAATCTGCGCGCATAATCAGCTGTCTCTTATATTCAGAATCGTCTGTGAAACGTAAATCCCGAAGAAGGTTTCAAGGAGAATACGAATAGGAGACGTCTAGCCAGGTAATCGTGAGATGGCTTTAAGATGGCAAACGGCAAGTCTCTGCGCTGTCCCGTTTAATCTTCGCCATCTTATGAAGGTTAGAAGAGTCACTTGTACATAAATGCTCATTAAAATTGGACGCAAATGAAAACAGAACGGATATTAAATGCGACGAATAGCAAAACGATCAAAACAATAATTAAAATTATGCATTACAAAGAGATCCAAGCTTTCGGTTGCATGGAGCTGTTACAATATGCTGGCTGCAATCCCACATTGCTGAATATCAGCAGTCTATATACTTTTCATATGAAATGACCGATTTTCAAGTATGTGGACTAACGAAATTAACACTTAGCAATTCCAGGACTTCTTCACTCAGGCGAATTAAAAGCTCGAGACAATTTTTGTTGTATTAAGCTAATCACTTAAGCGCCAGCGAATCGTAGAAAAATTAATATTTTTAATGCCCAAAAATTATTATTCTAAGGACACGTATTGGCGAATCGAAATATATCTTCATAATTTAATGGATCTTGGTGTTTCCATTTTATTTTTAAATAAATTCAACAGAAGTCATCAGGACTGCCCATCGAATGATCTTTACAACATAATTGAATCTATGATATTTTGTATGCCTTGTAAAAATCTGTTCGTATTAGTAAAGTCTATATATATAAAGACACACAACAGATTAATCAATAGCGAAATAAACTCCAGGATTCAACACGATAATCGGTGCTATCATTGTCTGAAAAGTATATTAGGAAAGAAATCACTACCGACGAAAACATAAATCAAAATTTAAAAGGAATTTTAAGTTTTAAATTTTAAGAAGGTTTTCCTATCCAACCGGTCCTAGTTTCGGACCACTGACGACCGACGCAGACCACCTCTCCAACCAATTAAATAAAGCCGCTTCTCTAAAATTTTAATGTGCCTCTCAAATAATTAATAAGCGCGATGCTATACCAGTTTTTCAGTATAAATAAAAATATATAAAATCATTCCAATAAACTGAATTAAAATACATACACTTAATTATTTAAAGTGTGGTATTGCAACGCACGCCGGGTATTCGCTAGTTATTAATAAATTGAGACAACGCTTTATTAATTAATAATTTGTTATGAAATTTTCAGAAAAAAACCCCCACAGTTTTTTTATTATTTTAATTTAAGTTAAATATCAGCGGTTCGAGACAGTTGGTGCAACCACGATTAAAAAACACATGCCATCTAATAATATCCTAGTTCTCTTTTTGGTTAAAAATTCCAATGAAATATGAATAATTTCCATTTTCAACTACAAACCATAAACAACTTTTCTATTCAATAAAAATTGTATTGTAAAAAACTTTTTTACTGTCATAAAATGTAGGTTATCGTCTGATAAGCTCTTTATTAAGGTCTTTCGACTTTCTGAGAAAGCATAGTTATTTTGATGACGGAATGAATCAATTCAGGACGTATCTTTTATTTTTTAACCTTTTGAGGAGTTCAGTCGCATATTTGCGATCGAATTCAAGTGATTCAGAAAGAGGACGGAAAGACGTTTCTATCTTGTTGGGTCTAAAAGTAATCGGTTTTTTAACATTCTTTATGGGAAAAGTATTGAATATAGCATGTTGACTGGGCAATCTTTATTGAATATAAAAATATTTTTTGAAGTTTAACAAAATATGGTAGTCGGAGTGGAACGATAACATTCTTCACCACGGAAGTCATAAGTCCTGAACAAGTGATTTGCAGCAAAAAAATTAAACATATTTTCACTTTGTATAATATTGTGTATAGATTAGTTTACAATTAAGAAGAAATATTGGAAAATAAAAAAATAGTGAACGATTGAAAAAAGTTTGTGTTTTTACCAAAAAATATTTATTCATTAAATAAACATTTTTGAATATTTTGGATAATTGTAGTCTATACGATGAAAACATTTATTATACGCATGTCTGCCAAACTTCATAAGGAATGTTCATATAGGGCGTGTGGGAGCACTTCCATCAGCTTGGTAAAAGAAGTTTCGAGAAAAACGCGTTTAAAGTTTCTCCTCTCCGCAGCTTCTCCTCATTGACTTATAACTTTGCGAACATCATTTATATCGACTTGAAATTTACTGAACGTATTTTTAAACATTGGTTTGAATATTTTTGGAACCATCAAGGTAGAAACGTCCCTTAAGCTCTGAGAGAGACAATAATCCAAATCTATCGACTAATAATAACCCAAATTAGTCGATTTCAAGTGTATTGTTTATGTTTACGCGAAGAAATTACCGAATATTGTTTATTTATAACCGACAGTGTTTATTTATGTATGTACAAGTTTCATACACGCCACGATGGTCCTGACAGACAAGTGGATTTGTACAGAGGATTTAAAATTAGCTCACTACTCAAAGGGTTAAAAAAAATAAGGATAAGAAATATTTCTCAAGAAGAAACACTAGAACCAACGCTATCCATAGTGTTAATGTAAATATTCTTTTAATCTCAGAGTAGTATTTACTAGGACTTAATACATATATTGTAATGGAATTAATGATTGCCCGTCATTATGAAATAAAGCATTCGTACCGACCAAAGCAGAAAACCTGGTTAGGTACTTAATTACACAATAAGGGCATCCATTGTCAAATTATTAATACAAAACATCCGTTTGGTATGTCATAAATCTTGGACCCCGATAACAAAGAGTAATAGTCTATCCGTCCATATTTTGAAGAGAAGAAAAAATAGCGAAATGTGTATACATGGCACGCGCAAAGCGTGGATCAGTATTCCGAATCACGCGATCATAAACGCCAAGCAATTATTTACCGGGAATCTCCCGGAAGCGTTCTGACAGCTTAGTGGAAAAGGGAGGAAAAGACCCGAAAAAAAGCAAAGAAATCGCCGACGAAAGAAGGCGGGGGAGGTGTTAGACAAACGAGCCGAATTTATCAACCAAAGGTCAGAAAGTTATTCAAAGCGAGTGAATCGCAAAAAAATGAACTAACCCCTGTGACAAAAATTTGAATTCGAATCGCAAATAAAAATCTCATCTACGTGTACCTTAAAATCCCGCATGAATATCTCAAACGGCGTAGAAAAGTTGACAAGCATTTAAATCGCAACCGTCGACACAGTAGAAAAATACCATCGGAGTTATGCTGGAAAATAATGTATAGTATTTGCCAAAGAAAAAAGTACAAAACCAAATCGAAACGTGATTGCATTGCGAAAATAACTATCCCACAAAGTGCAACAACAAAAGTTGAAATTGCAATTTATAGACCAATAATGGATAGTTTCCGGAGCGATTTTACAATAACCATTTGAATCGAGTTATAGCTCCTGTGCTCGAGACGATAAATGTCGAAAAAACGTGTTAAAAGTCAATAAGAACAACCTTTATTGCCATCACATAAAAATCGCAATGAAACATCTAATTTATGTCTGCAGTGATGTGTATGAAAATAAAAACCGATGCGATGTAAATCGCAACTTGGTTGGAACAACGACGAAATACTCATATCACGTAGGGCTTTAAAAACATAATCATGTTCATAGTAAATATGACATTTGATCCGTTTTTCTCGATGAGGGACGTTCGTCGAAACAACGATTCCGAGATCTGCTGGCTTTGTAAATTTGAAACTGAAACATCAAAGTCAACACAAAATCGTATTCTGAGAACTCAGACTAGAGCACCTTAACCATCTTTGAATCCTTTGAAATCCTCAGCGAAACAAAGAAACTTCGGTATAGACATGCTTTCGTGAATCGAAATCCGAATGACTGGGATCTTCAGTTAAATCCTATTATTATCATAAACACAATATAGTTAATAATTAAGCTATTATAGTTGGAATTTAAACAATTAAACGCATTTAAACCTTCATTTTTTTAATTAATGGTATTCAAGCTGGTCTCTACCGCCCACCAGTGGGCGTTCAAGCTTTTATGGTGACCAATAGAAGATTTGTCATGTTGATACATCCGTGAAAAATGATGTAATTCCGAATGAGATTTAAAAAAATCAATAACCACCTGATTGAACTTAAATTAGGTATGGAAATACGATTTGAAGATATTTTGATCTTGAAGGTAAAATATTGATGAACCTGATATAGCTTTCCAAACACAACCGTTAGAAATTAGATATTACGAAGTAAACATAGTTTAGATAGTAATGGATATGAAAAATCATGACAACATACAAAAATATGCCGTTCATTATATCTGTGAATATGTGAAAATTGATATTCAAGTAATTTATATCTCTTCCTACCTGTAGAATGAGGCTTTGATGCTGACAGTCATATTATAACCGAACAAAGAAACCGTCTGAATATTTACTTCGTTTGTTCCTCAAGAAAATTTAAGCAGATATCAAATATTTAGTTTCGCAGCATCAACCTCAAAGATCTCATTAATTATTAATTAAACATAATTTCAATAGCTTTATATTATTATATATGCAAAGTATGAACGCTAAACCTCTTAGATTATGTTAGTTATGATTGATTAGGAATCAGTGAGCGGTTAGAAACATAACGATGTTACTTTCCAATTCATGTTAATTTTCCTTTGTTAAAAAATGTTCAAGACAGATCTGCAAATCCCAAATGTTCTACTGGCTTCGATTCTTTGCCAATAGTTGTTGAAGGGTTGCTTTTATTGAAATAAACAGCTCAGTATTCGATGATGCAATATTAACCCTCGGCACTTAAGAGGTGACTCTCACTCGCCATATGATTTGATGCCGTAATTCGAGAGGTGACTCTCGCTCACCACTCTATTCTCTGTTCTATATCTTATGAAATATAACATGACACTCCTTCAAATACATATAAGATTTTATTATCTGAAATTAATCCGCAACCACAAACCGGACTGCATATTCGGCAATAGTTCAAATTTGACAGTCATGGCTAGGGAATCCCGGATCCCGGAATCCCGGAAAATTTTAGGTGCTCATGAATCCCGGTATTAGTAAACGTAATACCGAAAAAATCGGGATTAAAATTTTTATCTAACAGAAATCGCACAACTCGCCAGCACGATGAAGGCTACTAAATCGAAACATTTCCGCCAAAATCTGGACGCTTGGAAACAGTGGCCTAACTACTAATTGGTGAGCTTAGGCGACGCCTAGAGGCAGTAACTGTTTAATCTATGTATACATATATACAGTACATATATGCTTTTCAAATTGTTATATTAACCTTTCCCTACCGGTGATGTATTTACTACACCTCGATTCTAATAATGGGAATATCGATATGAAATATAATAGATAAGGGATTCAAAATTTTTGTATTCCTCCGCAATATAATTATGAATCACATCAAAGTATTATAGTATATAAGTATTCATCGTTTTCGTTAGAAGTAAGAAATTCGCCAAAAATGCTGCGAAATTTCTAGAGTTGCTGGTTTACCGCGTGAAAAGGGGTCTCGATTGCAAAGGGTTAAGACTATAGAAAAGATGCTTCAATTTTTATGTTTATATAGAGTGACAATATTTTGGGCAGAACTGTGCAAACATTGTTCGTTATAACATGGAAATACTCAGGGTTCTATCCAATGTTTAGGATTCAACTCTTCAATAAGCATCTCATTGTAATAAGTGGTTTTGATTAGTGAACCTTTTTTTTAATAGTGTTCCAACACTGATTTCAAATTTTTCAAAGAGCTGATTAAACGAGTAAGCAGACATATCTTCCACAAAAATCTTGGAATGAAATTGTCAAAGCTGATGACAAATAAAATATATTTTAAGTCCATGTTGTAGGTACAATGAAACCGATATCTGATTTAGTGGTGACATATGATGAATAACAAGAAAATATATATATATATATATATTGGAATATAGGTATAAAAGAATGCATAGTGTCACAAAAGCATTCCTCTTCCTTTGACTAACACCGTCGGGTTGAAAAATTAAAATTTAGCAAGTTATCGACGTTTCCCGTTCACCGGAGAAAAACGGGAAAATTTCTTGACACAGAGGGAATGTTAAGGAGGCTTTTTAACACAATAGACGTCTCATCACTCAGCGATCGAACAAAGGGTGTTACAAAAAAGAATGAGCAGCCGGTTTCCTTTCATTCGTGGAGTTAACACGCGAACCCACATGTCCCGGACCCACCGCGCGAGCCCCTTATTGGGAAACACCCACTTCACACAATACCAGCTAATGCATATTATGACAAAAACCATTGTGTTACGTGTAAGATGGTAATAAATGCCTCCGAAATCCGGCTCAGATACGGGAATGCCAAATTTATAAAAATGTCTCCATAACATTGAAATATAACGCTGCTGGCGGTTTCCATCCGAGAATATGGCCTGATAAGTGATGAAATGCATTATCCGGAGGCTTAATCAAAATTCAAATATGCATGGAATATATCCCAAGGACAGTCGATATCCCTGAAATTTATAGGGGTTGAATTAAAGGGATTATTTTCGTATGAAATAAAGGCATTGTAGCATGCTGGCCATAGCTTTTTATCGATCCCTTTAAATCTCCTTTGTGGATTTTTTAAATGACTGCAGATAAAGTCCATTTAGGACATTATTACTTTACGTACACCAAATGGGCTATAAAGCAAAAGCTGCTACAAAAAACAAATGCGCTTTACTGAGAGAAGGCAGTTTGGACATTCGTTCCAGGCAACGACGAATATCAAGTTCCGCTCTGGTAATGTCACTTGGAGACAAAATGCATTTAGAATGGCACAGCAAAGTTGAAGATAGTCATGTAAAAAACTAGCCGGAATTTCATTATTTAAATTGTAAATAAGCTTAAAGTTTTCAACAGTAGACGAACCCTCGAGGGTAAAAATATATACATTTATATACTTCATGGTGTTAAATATTATTTCAAGTTTAAATTAAATTGAATTGCTAGAAAATATCAGAATCCAACACTAAATACATGCATTTAAGGCACAGTGATAATATTATTCGACATTGAAAATGCCTTCTATAAAGTGCTGCATCCGAGATTTTGTCATAAGCGTATATCCAATAGAATTAATTGGTGGTCTTTAAGGTCTTTATAAGAGTTTTCAATGAGAAAAGAATTCACGGGCTAGTGACAAAATTATAAATACTGGGATAATAATTACACATTATATATCAGATTGGAAACTATGAAACGGGCGTTAGGGCTAGTCAATATTTTTGTTTATAAATTTTAAAGATATTCATGACATGTAGCAACGGTACCAGGTTGTGTCCCAATGATTCCGACTGATATGCTATTCGAATTGAAAACGTGTGCAGTTTCTGGTGTGAGCATCAACAAATAACAGAAACACACAGGGTATACGTGCATGCTTCTCACATGGATAGCCGTATGTGGACTGCTCACGCCCGAATAATTTATTACAAGACGCAGCATACGGAAAAAAAATTGTGAATCTAAAAGCTCTTCATTAGCACGGTATAAGCATAATCTTTGGGATGAATATAACAACAACATGGGGAGCCTCCTCTGATCCGAGATGAATGATTGATCCCCATATTCGCAAAGTGCCCAGCATGGTGCAAAATAGTGAAATTAAAATTCCATGTCTGCAAGGATATGCTCTTTTCCCACTTCTTGCGGTCACTTGCGCTCTGAACGCGGGCTTAAGATTCTAATTTTACTTTAAGATTCTTAGGCTAGGATAAATATATGGATGAAAACTGTTTAAAAATTAAATAGATGAAAATTATTACATAGATATATGTTGTATAGGGTAGGGAAGAGTTTTGAATCTCAATTGCGGCCCCGAAAAAAAGGTCTCAAGGAAGTTCCTCTACGACCCGATGGAGATCGTAGAATGCTCCGGAGATGCATTTTCCCCCAAAACTTTTACAAAAAGCCCTAAATGCCCTAAAATTAGAGGGAGTAACCTCAAGGTTTCCATGTCCAACCGGACCGAATTTCGGACCACTGATACAACGAAGGAACGCCTCGCGATCGGACGTCATGCCCGAACATGTCCACAGAACATGGTCTGCGTTCATGAACGGATCTCCGTATGGACACTCTGAAGTTGTTGAAAGCCTAAATCTAACCAACGATGTCCTAAATCGCCTATGTCCTGTGAGGAACTGAGACTCCAGTGATCCAGGACGACCCGGTGGCATCTCAGGCGGTGTCTAACCGAGAGGTAGAAAGTGAGAGGTGGCGCCTGACAGCAGCCAAAGCATTGAAATCGAATGTGTACAATAATTTTTAGATTTATCAATATATTTTTTTAAATATTTATCATGTATCTGTCTTTCGTTGGTTATGTTGCTGTGGGAATATGTAGATTAAAATGATATTACATATCCTCTGACAAATTTGCCTGGCGTCGATATTACTTTGAATTTTTTTATGGGGTTAATTTAAAAGCGTACAACTTAAAAGAAAAATTAGGCCGGTTACAAAAGTGGCTTATTTATGTAAATTTTAATCTTTCCTGCTTCAGGGGTTTTAAAACATTATTGCCCGTGTTAAAAAAGCTGTTTTAATTCGGAAACTTTGTCTTTTGAGCGGGCCGCGCATTCGAAGCAAAAGTTGCTAATCGATTTTGCGTAATTCGCCTCTTCGGTGCTGACTATTTTAAAACTCGGTCCAGAGAATCAACCCGCAGGAATAAAAAAAAACGAGCGAATATCTTTGAAAACTAAGACGCGAAAATTCTTTCCTCGGGTAAAGCTTAAAAGATGATTCTTTCTGAAGAGTTATGCGAAAAGTTACGGCCGGAGTTCTGCAACTATGATTCCTGAGGCATCGCGCCCGTAAAAAGGACACCGTGAGCCTTTTGTTCACGAAAGACTGCTCCAGATAATGCGACCATAAAGAGAGATAAATGTTTCTGCTCGTAATTAAGACCGTACTAACACCGAGATGAAAATTCGTCTCTCCCGGGTCATAAAAAAATTAAATAATTTTTCATCCGCCTTGGCAGCATCCGCCGACAACCTTTTGTATTCATGGCGCGTTTCCCTCGCGGAACGAATCCCGATCTTTAAAATATGAGGCGTATGAGCTTGTGATTCGAAAAGTAAATAAAAAATAAGATTATGTATGTATAGATCAAATTTTATGGGTGTCATAAAAAGCGTGATCCGATAGTAAAAAAAAGAAGAACAACTTGTTACTTCGGAGGTGTATAGATACGCATCGTCAACGCTGAACTCGCAGTGGGACATAAATGCTTAATACGTATCTTTACTTTTTTTAGCGAAATTATTTTATGAGGGATGTATATTTCATGTATGAAAGGAGGAATGGATAAAAAAGAAAAAAAATGTATAATAATTCGCACTATAGAACTACGTTTTTACGACCGGCTATGTGGAAAACAGCGCCGAAAACGAACAGAAAGAACAAAGCTCAGAAATTACCGAAAAATATGGAGAGTACATAATATGAATTAAATAAGAGCATAGAATAACAAAAATAAAGAAAACATTTCATACAAAATTACGTTCATTATTTTTTACCACATGACTGTACACATTGGCGAAGTGAAATTCCACTCTCACTGGAAATTTGAAATTTTACATAACATTCTATAAATATTTCATAAACGAACGAATAAAAAAATATATTGTAATATCCATAACAATGGATACGCTTATGAAAATATTTTCAAGTGAATATTTAAATAGGGAAAATAAAACAAGCAAGGAGTATGTGTCAATCATCGTTTATATCGTTTCGACTGGTCGCTTGGAAACAGTGGCATAACTACTAATTGACCAGCTTATGCAACACCTAGGGGCAGTAACTGTCTAATATGTGTAGTGTATATACATGTTTTTTAATATTTTTATGTTAAACTTTCCCTACCGATGATGTATTTACTACACCTCGACTCTAATAATGGGAATATCGATATGAAATATAATAGATACGGGGTTCAGAATGTTTGTATTCCTCAGTAATATAATTACGAATCACATCAAAGTATTATAGTATATAAGTATTCATCTGCAGCGACGGAAATAAATCATTTGTCGGGAAATCGGGAATTTTGCGAATTTTGGTTCGTGTCTCAGCAAATAGGAATTTTATCAGTCACATTGATGGTGTTATACAAAAATGAAGAGGGTATTGATAAGCTACCAGTAAAATGAGAGAACGTTATCATTAACAATGGTGATAGAATAGTGGTGAAGAAATCGTATACTGATAATAATTTTAAAAACACCCAGTGTTTTTTAAAATAACTTAGTAAAAAGTATAAGCAACTATTTATTGGTATTATAAAAATGCACATTGTTAAGCACATCTCGCTGAAATGTGCAATTTCACCCTAATTTAAGTAACCCTTCGTTTAATTTTCCGTCGATTTTTATTAATTATTAATCCCCCGTCTTTTCACCTCAAATCCATACAATGACATTTTAATTTCCGTATTTAATTGTAGGCACTGTACAAACTTCTGACGCAATTTTCGGGTCCAATTCTTATGTTTTTGTGCCCAGAGCAGTTTTTCTGTTTGTTCAATTTGTTTAATTTGGGTTTCTTCAGCGCTACAATTCCATAAAGTCTATATGAACTCAAGCGTCTTTCGCTGTAGACACCGAGACATAAGATGATCTGGTTTGTTCAATTTTAGACGATTTTGGGCGGCCCGGTCTTTTCCTGTCTTTCAAAGGCACAGTCATCTACTACCATATTGCATCCATTCATAGAAAAGATCATTTTTTAGCAATCTCTCTTATGTGAATATCCATCATTTTGTAGAGTAATAGCATTGTACAGCAGGCAGCAAGATTAATTCTCTGAACTCTCTACTTTCTACTTACGTTTGTATTAATATTTGAGTGCACATTATGATGTGTTTATAAAGTAGAAGCATTCTAGGTTCTTTAAAAAGATAGGCTGTTGCAAATCCTGTATAAAATACAAACACATGGAAATGTAGAACCAACAAAAAAATGTATGTAGAATGATATTTTTTATCCCATTTCGTAGTAATTTTGCCGTTCCCTAGATTTCTGCATTGGATAAAAATAAATCAAGATTATCAGGATGAAATTGATAACAATGAAAATATTGGTGTTTCACACTCTGTAGAATTTCAATGCTTGGAGATTGTTAGTAAGTGAGACAAAAACGTCTATGAAATTATTAAGTTCTTAATCCCTTCAATCATTTAAGACTAAAAATACTATAAATCAAAACTAAATATCGGATTATTTGAATCCATTATATTTTAATAAACAGGACCTCTGTTATTTCTCTTGAAGTCTATATTGATGAGAACATGCTCTTGAATCACTTGTGACTATCAAAGGAGCTAAGGGTTTGCTGTTGTTTTGTACATACGAAAACCCATTATTCTATATAATCGTCCCAGAGAATTTTGGCGAATGAACACTGCGAATAAACTGGCTTCCAAAGATTTCCGGACGTCATTAATACGGAAAAAATAAATACATTTCTTCGGTAATTTTGCGTAGAATTTAAAGTATCATCCCAAAGTCAAATTGAACTATTTTTTGCGAAGTAATTTTAATTATTTACTTTATTATGGAAAATCTATGGATAACTGTCAAATAATCCATTACAAAAACGTATTGTTTACGCTTCTAAGGTATGATCATCAACAATTCCTCTGAATAACTTTTCCCCAATAAAAATAAGTAAGAACTATAAATAAATAAAGATCGTACTATAACTAATCTGCATTTGCCGGGGTCGCATTAGACATGGGTTGTATGTATTAGAACAAGTAAAAGTATGGAATAAAGACAATGAGAGAAAGAGAATTGGAAATTGCAAATCTGAAAAAATATTATCGCAAAGCTGAATGTGTTTTGACAGTTAAGGGTTTCACGAACGATAATAAGTTTCAGGTTTTGTCAAAATAGGTTTTTAATGCGCGTACTAAAAAAACGGGAGCATCCCGATAGACAGGGGGACGGCTGGCAAAGAAAAGCACGTCTAATAAATAATGTATTTTCACCCAGTCCTATCACCTAGCGCGGGGGTAGGTGGCACATATAAATTTCCATGTTAAGATCGACGAAAAACGCTAGAAAAAATGTAAGCTAGTTGTAAGCCAGCGGCGGGACCGCCGCCCTTTGTCATCCTGGCCGTTACAAAGGTTGTTAATTTTTATACAATGGAGAGAAAACGAGCATTTCCCCGCAGTTTATTTTTGAAAAATAAGCAAAAACGGAAGAAAAACAAATGACAGGTCATAAAAACGGCACACGGAGCCGCCACATTCCCGAGGCGGCCGTGGAGGAGGGTCGGGTGGAAAGCGAAAAATTGGTTGGGCGTGAAGACAAAAGCAAATAGACGATTTTTATGGCAATAAAACAAAACAACGGCAGAGTTCTACGGGAGAGGCTCGCAATATAGGTGACACCGCTGTATTGTGATGGAAATAAAGTGGAAAACAAATATCGCCGCTTCGCTGGTCTCCAAAAGAGGGTACCCTCTTGGCAGCCATCCATCGATCCAACGTCCATTACTCGCACACGCTCTTCTAATGGAATTCCTCTCCGAGCGCACCATCTCCATCAAATGCTGCCATTGTCTTCCACGTGCATCCAACACTACCTATCATCTGTACCCACCGAAAAGCAACTGTTTCATTCAAAACAATAATTAATGCTACCTATTTAAATGCATACTATAATTGATCAATTGCCAGAAGCGTCTATAGACACGTCGGTAAATCTGTCCCCTAATAATATTTGTTCAATGTATGATGAAAATGTCGTAAAAACTTGAACGTTTTGTATGTGCTTTATCAAGTTTCACTCTGGGAATTTATCCCTCGAAGATGAACCCCAAGCCGGATAGCCTAATCAAATTAATAATGCATAACTAGGGTCATGGTAAATGCAAACTTTCTACTGATCTTACGAAAACTTACAGAGAAATAGAATATTGTCAAATGGAACGTTTCAAATCATCTTCATAAACTGGGAATGATATCAAAGCTCTAAGTTTGGATGCCACAAGATTAGTTCACAAAAAATTTATATGTCTGAGTTTAAAATACAGCAGTGTGTTGATTACCAAAAATAATTTGAATGTTAATTCTATATAAATAATTCCGACTGACGAAACCCTAATGCTTTCATTTAAAACATGAAAATTCAATATTGAAACCAATGTAATAATAACATGTATTTTCATAAATTATACAAAATTCTGCAACTACTTTTTGACACAACTCCAACACACGTCACAGATTCAACCTCATACAATTGACAAAGGTGCCCTTCGTATCCACCCTTCTAATTTATACCAAAATCGATCTATTTTTGGCGACTGAAGGAATTTAAATTAGAACACAAGTTGAGACACGTACCGATTTGGCATTTGAGGAAGGGTCCACTAGGTAGATCAATTTCAGTCGTGGTTTAAGAAGTTGTGTTTTAGCAATGTACCATAATCGAAATAGGCCAATAACATTTGTCAAGCCCGATGGAAACTAATCCAGAATAAAATATTAAGCTCTTACGTCTGGTGTAGGAATTTCAATTACGAAAAATAACTGAATGGTGGTAAAAACCTCATAAGGTTTGAGGGTAGAAATGCAGCTAAGAGTCATGGATCAACCGCACAACGTTTCACCACATATTATACATCACGAACAATCAAGTATTGGTTTGAAGTATTGGCTGAAATTGTTCTACGTTCCCCTTATTTGAATTGTAGTACAATTTTGCAAAAGCGACGCTTATTCTTTCAATTAGGATTTCTTTTGTGAGCACTTCTGTCGTGTAAATTAATTATTTTGCACGTCCCTAGGCAAAGAAATCCAATGGTGTCAGATCTGGAAACCGTGTGAGCCACGGAATAAGGCACGTATCCAGAACAAGGAAATTCATTGGTGTCAGATCTGGAGACCGTATTAGCCACGGAAAATGGCACATCCCCAGACAAATAAATTCATTGGTGTCAGATCTGGAGACCGTGCGATCCACCGATTAGGGCACGTCCCCAGGCAAATAAAAAGCAAGCTCATGATGTCTAAACGAAGTCGTTGATTTCTTTGATTTCAAAAATAAATGAATCCTGTATTATTAAAATATAAATATTTTAAAGTAACGTATAAACTCTATTTGTCCTATAAAAACTTAAAAAAATTAACTTTTGGCAGTTCTATGATTAACTACTCGCAGATGATTTTTCATGTATTGGAAAAACGTCAAAGTGATAGTTTTATTTGACATGGAAAAAGCTCTTGATAAAGTGTGACATGCTTGCATAGCACAAAATGACATTTTAATCTTCAGTAAAATAACGACAAAAACAATTTATTTTACTATATAAAGCATTAGTTATCAACTTCCAAATATAATTTTTCGTCTTCAATATTTATTTTTGTGATACAATTGGTTTAAAAATAATGCAAATGAATATAATTGCAATGGTGTATATTGGCAATGGGACTTGTCAAATACGCCAGTTGTGTGGAACCCGGTCAAGGCGAAATGTCAATTACTTGCGGTGTTTTATCCAAATGTGAATTCTAGTTATACCAAATCGGCATCGTATAATACATCAATTTGGCATAGTGATCGTCACCAGGCACGGAAGAAATATTTAAAATGGCAAAAACAAAGCATGGTCTTCGGCGAAGAAGAAAATAAAATCCACGAACCACAAAGACGCGTGACAAAATACATTTTTATGGCCATAAAAACAAGTCGTCTAAGAGAGCACAGGCACTTATCAAAACTTTTATAAGCATACTTTTTCCTCGGGCGGAGTCTGTGAAAGCATATCTGATGACTCCCGAAGTACAATTAACTGACGGGAGACGTGCGTGTTTTAGCGTTCCTTCGCAACGAAACGTCATTAAATATTCAAAGGAACCCTATAATGCCCGATAAGGCGATATGATCCTGCATTAGCGTCGTTTGGAACTATATATTCCTACATTCGACGTTCGATTTCTATCTTGAGACAACAAAGCGCGTCACGGCATATAACGAGTCTTAAGTAATACACGTATAATATAATATGTGAGATAACGACTGATATACAATAGCTCCCTGTAAATAACGATATTTTACATCATCATCAAATTTAATACAAAAAATATTAAAATATGGACGAAAGCAGTTTGAAATTTTTGCACGCTTTCGTTTGAATTCTGTTTGTATCCAGGATGGCTGCACTAACGTACGGGTTCGTTTTTCTATCGGATCATGTACAGCCGGACGGATGGATGGGACGGGCGTCGAATGAAGAATCTCTTCTTTATGTATTTTTTTATTCAGTACGAGAGAGAGGAATCTGGCTGCGGAAAGGACGTCATTCCGCAGCCAAGGCCAACCGATCACTCCGCTTGACTCCCGCCTCCTGCGCGCCATCACCCAACCAGCAACGGTACACGCACAAGAAGCAATCGGTCGGCAATTGCAGGTGCAATGTCCACGCAGCGCCACAGAAGATGGCGCTTTTAAATTAGCACATTGCACTTAAAGAGAGACGGAAGATGTCCCTGTTAATCAGCGTTAATCAACAGCGTTATTGCATGGGGATATTAAATCGCCTACGCTACACTACCGTCAATTAAATTTATGAAACAGTTCGAACGATAAAAAAATGATGCCGCACGAACTGTCCACAAATACCAAAGAACAGCAACAAAATATTATTAAGACAGAGAAATCAACCGTTTATCTTGCTTAACCCATTAAAAAAGGTGAAACACAAATTTGTGTCCGAATTCCAGTGATTCAGAAAGAGCGTTTTTACACGTTGAGCTCGGAGACAGACAGAGACGGTGAGAGTATCTTGCGTACATTGTACAATTTTATAGATCGTTAACCCAAATTTATCGACTAATAATGACTTGTGAATTATATAATGAATCGATTTGAAGTGATAGTGTTTATATATTTATATACAAACTTAATACACGCTACGACGGTCTTGACAAATAAATGGATTTGTACGGATGATTAGTGGCGGATATACAAATATAGCATCTATGGTTATAATGATTTGAAATTAGCTCACTGCTCAAAGGGTTAGTTGGAATCCCATCGATCATCGATTTTATTTTTTCACTATTTCGGGCCACAAAAATAAATATAATCTTAACACCTCAACCATTGACTAATCATTATTGGCAAATTTACCCCATGTTGCAAATGTATTTGATCAATTTACAATACATTGCTTTAAAGGCATCGAGATATCCTTTTGAAATGTATCATGTTTGAGCATCAAATAGAGAATGGTTGATAGTCATTAGTTCAGGGAATTGGCTCTTCTCTTTGATGGTAGTATTATCGGTTTGATTGCAACCTCATCAACTGTCATCCCCAGTTGAGATTGCGCTGCCCACAGCCAACGAATGGCGGTCGTACGGCGATTGCACGAATCAAGTATTTGAACTCGAATCGAAAACCCGAGAACGTCCCAATCTATGCGTGTACTTTTTTCCTGATTTCTCCAAGGAGAACGTTCATTTGTCACCGATATGATATTTTGCGTCAAGGAGAGCGGTGTCGTTAATCTTCATCTGCTGTGAGGGGCTTCACGCATATTACGGGATCGGCGCTCCATAATTCATCAAAAATCGCACTGTCTATACATCGATATGCTGATGTATGTTCGAAATATTGAATAGAAAATTTGAAAAATTTCCACGGCTCGAAGGATACAATTTAAAAATAGTCATGAAACCATCGCTCATTTTCCGCCCTACAAAACAGAGTTTTCCACATAAATATCGCGATTGACATATTACACTGCGAATCTCTCCACGGCTCCCTTGTTTCCGGAACACCCGAATTTTTACTTTTCAAGTACGCACATAAAAAAGCAGAAGTAAAACATAAAGGCTAAAAATAAACAACGTTAAATTGTGTTCAGGGGAAGCGCGTGAAATTAGTATAACACATAAAAACACACATAAGGAACAAATGGTGTCTGCAATAAAAAAAATGAAGAGGCATAAGCCACCGAATATGACGCACTTGGGGGAAAATAAAATTTTATAATAAAACACACAAAAAGAAGACAATCATCTAAGTAATGAAATCGAGACGGAACTGCGGTAGTGAATATTTCATCGAAGATTTTTTATTCAACCTTTGATAAAATATTTGTATCCAATTCCAGATTTTTTGATGCATAGTCCTTCCCAAGCTTTCCCAAGCCAAGTGAGAGAGTCAACATAATACAGACAAATATAAATAAACTCCATGCAAAAACCTTTGAATTTATTTCTGAAAATATATTTTTTAAATAAATAAAAAAACTTACTCATCTGCCTTTATTATAAAGCAATCATGATCTTACCTGAAACAAATAAAAATATTTCAATAAAAATGAATTAATCCCGAAAAATTCGAGATTGAAATTTTAAATTAACAGAAATCATATATATCACGAACACGATGAAGGCTACTAAATCGAAACATTCATGCCGAAATCTGGACGCTTGGAAACAGTGGCGTAACTACTAATTTGCCGAGGTTAGGCGACTCCTAGGAACAGTAACAGTCTAATCTATGTATACATATATGTTTTACAAATTGTTATATTAACCTTTCCCTACCGGTGATGTATTTATTACACCTCGACTCTAATAATGGGAATATCGATATGAAATATAATAGATACAGGGTTCAGAATTTTTGTATTCCTCCGTAATATAATTACGAATCACATCAAAGTATTATAGTATATAAGTATTCATCTGCAGCGACGGAAATAAATAATTTGTTGGGAAATCGGGAATTTTGCGAGTTTTGGTTCGTTGATTTACTACACAGATATGCATAGATCTAAGAGTAGTTTTCAACCTGTGGTGAATGAATCAGCCTGGTAAAATAACAAATACATAAAAGATACACCCAATGTTATAAACAGAAATAATATTGTTATCCCTAAACTTTTATATTTTTGTTATTTAAATTATTTAGCAACGTTTTGAAACACGCAAAGAGCGGACAGGAACGTGTCAATTCATAAATCTATACCTCAATCACATTAGGTTAAACGGCTTCCGCATAACATCTATACGGGGTGCTTTACACATAGACTGATATTTTTTTGAGGTTAGGGGAGTCTTTTGCTACGTTTTTCACATAGACCCTATTTCCTAAGTGCCAGGGTTGTCGAAATAGATTTGTTTTTAACATTTTGATAAAAAACCAAAATTTTAACTTTAAATCGTCATAACTTTTTACCTTGCGCGTCCCTAGATAAAGAAGTCCAGTGGTGTCAGATCTGGAGAGCGTGCGACCCACGGAAGATTTCGACATCCCTGACACTTAGAACATAGGCCCTATGTGTGAAAAGTAGTGTAGCGTGGGCGATTTACCATCCCCATGTAGTAGCGCTGTTAACAGCGACATCTTCCATCTCTCTTCAAGTGCAATGTGTCAGTTTAACAGCGCCATCTCTTGTGGCCCTGCGGACACATTGCACCTGCATATCGACCGATCGCTTCTTGCGTGCACACCGTTGCTGGTTGGGTAGTGACGCGAAGGAGGCAATAGTCGGGAGAGTCGTCGGTTAGCCTTGGCTGCGGGAGATCATCTCTCCTGCAGCCAGATCTCATATAATAAATAGTTATTTAGAGAAGAGTCTATCTATTTGACGCCCATCTATTCCCATCCATTCGTCCAGCAACATCACGGCCCGATAGAAGAACAGACCCGTGCGCAAAAGACTCCCTAACCCCCAAAAAGTTTTGGTTGGTCCACGTGCATGTATGTGTTGTAAACCCTCCTATATTTTCATCCGATTGCTATTAAACCTTTGGGAGTTATTGTGCAGCACCTCTGTGAGTATTTTTTAATTAGTACAAGCATTATTTGTATATGCAATTTGCTTTGCGAGACGTTTAACGGATGCACCATATTGGCGCATATTGGTCTAGTTAAGTGAAGCGCTGGCCGCGGAGATGATGAGAGGAAGGATGCGTACGCAATTCAGCGGTTTAGCACCGCTCACGGGAGAAAGAGAAACAATCAGTCTTCAAAGCGAGAGCGAGCGTGCGCATGCTTTTGGATTCTAGCCCTCCAGTTCGCGCTACACGTTGCTTGAAGAAATAAACCACGAAACTGTACTACTGTGTTTCTTTTCAAATACATACTAAGCGCGTGTGACATTGCAACGAATGCCGGATACTCGATAGTATTTGTTTAAAATTTCACATGTATGATCAGCAAATCCTTTTTGGGTGAAGCTCTTGAATAAGCGACATTTTAAACGAAGGGCTTTCAAATAGGTGTAAATAAAACGACGCAAATAAATTTAGAGAGTTCCATCGAAAGCCTCCCCTAATGAACGTTGCAGCGTCTTCCTAAGCCATGTTGTTTTACATTTTAGTAGCTATTTAAGTACGCTAGAATTTCTTCTATTTCTTCTCGTCTCTCCAAAATTGAATGTCGTTGCTCTGACATTATCGTGGCGATCCTTTGCGCTGGGGATACAAAGAGACTGGCCCATTTGAGTTAATTCAAAATTAGTTTCGCGCAAGAACGCTGCGAAACGGGGTGGGAATGTCGGCTCGGTCCCACCCCCCGCGGGCGGTGGGCGCTCGGTTTGCGAAAAGAAAAAAAATACATAAAGAACACTCGCGGGCTACGGAATATCTCCCAGGGTGGCAGTATACTGGGGCATAAATCACCCAACTCGGTTCGGCAATCGCTGTTCCATGCAGAGCACAAGAACAGCATCATGCAAATGCTGGAAGATCTCACACTCTTCTTTCCCCTCTCTTAATTGCACATTTGTCTAGCAATAGACTTTTGTATCCGGGAAGTCCTTTCTTTTCGAGTGCGCTTCAAAGCCTTCGAAAGCGAAGCTTTCGCGCGCCTTATTCTGTCGAGCAATTTGCCTTGCTTTTTAAAATCCAACAAACGATAATATTTTTAATTTGATAGATGAATATTAATTAATAAAAGGGCATTAGTCAACATTCCATGTTGCAATTCGAAATGTGCATTCAATGAAGGGACAATTGCAGTATTGCATGCATATATATTTTCCTATTTACAATCGTAGCTCACATTTACAAATTACTACTACAAGGGTTGTTCAAAAGGTTACCTATTAATATTAAATTATTTTACTCTTACCATTGCAATTTATACAAAGCTTGCTGCAATTTAGCTAAAGATCTTTTACCGCGATAAATTTCGTTTCGACAAATCGTTTCCCTAAATTATTTGTTGACATGAAAACTTAAAACAATGTATTTTTCATTATAATCGCCATATCTGAAATATTCTAATTTTCTACTAGCAATTTTTCAATTACTATTTAAATACTTAATTAAGTATGAAAGAACCAAAATTAAACAAATTTAATAAGCAGAATAGACTACTTTGAGTACAAAAATATAAAAATTCGAGCAATTAGCAATTGAAAAGTGCCTTTTAGATGGACGAAGGCAAAATTTAAATGTTTGGCTCAAAGAGAAGAGTTTTCGGCGAACAAAATCGGAACGTTTTTCAGGAGTATCTGCCTTGAATTAAATATGGAGGTGATATCATAACAATCTACGGAAAATAAAAATAATGAAGATTACACCCAAAACTCTTTTTGTGCGACTTTTTTTGTGCGATTGCGAAGTTATGCGGTTTTTTTAAAGCATTTTTTTTTTAATTTCATAAAGAACACGAATCGAGATATTTTAGATAAAATAGGAAATAAATTATCAACACTAACGGAAATTGGCAAAAAATTATTTGGGACTGTGTAAATCATATTGCATCTGCTATCGCTGAATGACCACACCTTTATTCTGAGTTTAAATTTTTGAAAAAAATATTTCGTTTTTTTGCATTTTTCCAATGTTTCGACTTTTAAAAATAGATCCTTCAAAATAATTTCCAAAATTCCAACTACTTGCGGAATTATAGCTATTTTAGTGATGCGACAACTTGGTCGGTCCTATCACAATGATATCTTTTAACGCGTTTTTCTCGAAACTACTTTTTTCAACGCGGTTGACATCATATCTCAAGTTTTAATTAATTAATTTACTTTTAACTGGGAATCTTTTCTATATAGCCCTCTATTATTCCTACCAGATTTTTCAAAATTTATTTTTTAACTATTGTTAAAAATAATAAACTGGGACAAAATAAGGCCAAAAAATTACTTCACTGAATTTTTAAAACAGTCGCCATTTTGTGATTATTTTTTTTTGAGTTAGAGACTATAGTGACATCTTTAATAATTATAAATTATATGTTTGAAAAGAGAAAATCTACACAAAACAATGATGATATTGACACTTTTTTTATGCTATTTTGGATATATTTTATATAGCAGTTTCAAAGTTATGTGGTTTTTAAAATCCATGGAACGCATCTTCACTTTTTCTATGTAAGTAATAGCTTTTTTTGTGCGATTTTCTACGGAACACATCTACCGCACAAAAAAAGCTTCGGGTCATCAATTAGGGAAAAACTAAGCGTTTCCAAACTTTTGTCGATAGTTTTTATACAATTATTTAGTGTTTGGGAATAAATGGAAATATTGTTACCACAATACATAAATTATATATTTAAATACGGCCAATATTATTTAGACATCGATCTATTCAGCACACAATACCGATCACGCACATCACAAACCATCATCAAAAAAACATTGCAGTTTCGTGTCGTATTTCAATGGCATCATAGAATACAAGTTTGTTTTCATTACCTGAGAAATTAATCTACATTAATGATTAATGATCGTTTAATGAAGACGTTGAAGTTTGAGTAAGATGCCGGAAGGAGCCTAAATAGCGACACTGAGAAAAAACCAGGCGACACGGGGCCCTTTTGATAGAAGACGCTCTACTCGGAAGGGCTTTCATTCTTAAAGCGGGGCTTTTATTTAAACAATAAGAGGATCCGGAAATTTCCAGAACGCCCACAATGGCGGCCGCATTAAGAGCAGACATTTGGAACACGTACGCAGGCGGGCAAACGCGCCATTAATTCCGCTTTGCGCACCAACAGTATAAATCAGAATTTCAGTGACACACATTAGTTATGTGTAAGTTGGTAATGCTGCCGAGATAAACGGGGGGTGTACTTACACGTCTACAATTTGCGCAAACACCAGGGGTGGTGGAACGGGGGTGCATGCAGACTCCGAAGAAAACATCCGATGCAAGCCTCCGAGAACATTTCGAATGGAAAGGGTTGCGCGGCTGATACTTTTCTGCTAAGCAATTCGACGAAAGCACCAAGTTTCTTCGACATTGTTGTTTAAACATAGTGTTCTTAAATTGTTCAGTAAACTTATTTTCAAGTCCCCACCGTAAGCACGTACGATCTAGTAAATAGATTCCACCGAATTGAAAGATATTTAACAGATGCAGAAAAAATCTTAGCCACCATTATCATATTCCTCAGACGCATGAATATGGGGTTTGATACTATTCCAGATCGAATTAACAGTGTGCACGGGATCAACAGGTCTTACATACAACAACATTATTATACTCCTTCCTTTCTGCCTTTTTATGCTATAAATATGCATAAAATATATGGATTTTTACAATATAGGAATATATCACCACTGTTAACACATTTACATACATAAAAACGTATATGACCATAAAACATCGTAACCTTTTAAAATATCCAGCATATTTAAATACTTTTTCACGGTAGTAATCAACAAGTATTCTACCACTTGTAGAAATGTCGAAAAGTTTTAAGTTCTTACGCAACTTAAAGTTACAAAAATCAGAAAAACATGTGTTTTATTTTTTAATCATCTTGTTTTCTAATAAACGAAATAGTTTTGAAGATTTTCCGAAAAATTGTATAGTGGGAATGTGCTCAATTTTGTAAAAAAAAACATTAGCTAATCAATGTGAAAAATATCATGTTGTAACATTTTAGCTGAAGTTGACCAAACAATGTCATAATTCATCAAAATATGCTTCCCGAAATCAAAGTGTTAATATGATCTGGCATACTAACAAGGCGCTGTGTTCCCCATTTTGTATCTGTAGCAGAGGCGATTTAATATCCCCACGCAATAGCGCTATTATTCTGAACAGATTTAATTCTCTTGCTTAACAACGACATCTTCCGTCTCTCTTCAGGTGCAATGTGTTATTTTAACAGCGCCATCTCTTGTGGTCCTGCGGAGACATTGCACCTGGCTGCTTTCTTTGGATCTCTCTCTCTCTCTCTTGTGTGGAATAAATAGTTATTTAGATAAAAGATTATTTCTATTTGACGCCCATTTATTCCCATCCATTCGTCCAGCAACATCACGGCCCGATAGAAGAACGAACCCATGCACTAGCGCGGCCATGCCGACAAGCACGCGGGGGTGGGGAGCCACTCGGGAACTCTGCCGCCGAGAGTGCCCTTGCTCCCAACGTTACACATCAATATTTGTTCATGCGAAAGCTCTGTCCGACGTGAGCACCGTGTTTGCTCATACTCGATCAAAAATAGCAACACGTCTAAAATTCAAAGCGCTGTTTGTAATTATTTCAGCGCAATAAAAAAGGGCTTATCATGCGGTATGTGACAATGGATGAAATATGGATCCATCACTAGACTCCGTTACGTCCGTTTTTGCGTTACTTTTTTAGGCAATGAACACCTAAATGATCGAGGCAATCAATCTAAAATATTAATACGTTCCTAATTATTTTAATACGGTGAAATTTTGTTCCACAGTGTGGATTTGGCGTTAAAGGGAGTACAATAAGGGTCGTTCATTTCTCAAGTTGTCCAATCTTGTTTTTACGCACTGATTAACATGTTTGAAGTGTTTTCTTCGCTGAAATGCCTTTTATAGGGTCAATATAAAAATATGAATATAAGTCCGGATTTGGAAAATTCATAGAAAAATATCAAAATATCCTAGTGTTTAGACTGTAATATTTTTCGCGTTACAGGGGCGAGCAGAATTTTATTACAGATAGATAGATAGCTTTGATATAGGAGACGGCAGCGTAAAGTAGCTCGGCTGTAACCATAACAAAACTTTTAGCGCCCCTAGAGAATTGCGTTGCCTAAGTTGAGTATGTGAGAAGTGTGGTGTAAAAAGTATCGGATAAACTAAAGGCCCTCCCTCGAGGTGGACCTGCCCAAAATATTTGTGAAATATGGGATCCCTTAATGCGTATTCCAAGTTCGGACAAGGGAATCGCTTAAGGCCCGTGTTTGATTTAACTTTATACTCACCGTCCAAAAATGAAACTTAAATTACCCAAAAAAAAATTTTTTTTTCGGCGCATTAGCACCCGGGAACACTGGGGTGTAATATTTTTTTATGCCTGAGTATTACAGCAAAAAATTGCACGAGACCTTTTATTACATAAATTGGAAGACTAATAAGAAAACCAGACGATATATGATTCTTCTGAGGCTTTCCCTTATTATAATGCCTATGTTCGTAAATAAATTTCCTGTTAGAGGAATGATGAAAATATTAACTAAGCTCACCGTGCTGAAAAATGGCAACCGACTCTTCATTGTTTTCTTCAGATACTTCCAGTCCGAGACCTTCATAAATGTGGCTGTAAACGGTCGGAAATAAAAGTGTATTCACACTATCATATTTCGATCCTTCTATTACATATATTTTTTACAAAAAAGACTGCTTGCCGTTACGAAAAACAATGTACACGTTTACGATAGACTTGTTTACAAAGAGACCGTTCTTCGTCACGCGAGGTTGCATTTTTGTTCTTCAATAAATTTTTCATAATCACGCAAAAAAGCCCCCTAGGTGTCAAAGACTGTAGTTTAAAAAAGAGAAGCTCCGATCTTTCAATACATAAGGTATATAGATATAGATATAGAAATCACCGAAGCAGGAAAAGGAGGGATTTGTCACTATATACTTTAGAAAACCTTATCCAGTAAAATTTATCGTTTATGAAAGTGCTCTTGTGGGATGTATGAAACTAATGATATTTTTCTGGAATGTGGGAGTGGAAGCACCGAGCGCAGCCCTGCAGCAGCGCCCCGCTCCCCAGCGTTTATGTATTCAAACGGACAGCCTCTCTGGGTCCGTTCACTATCGGGTCGTAAAAGAGGAAGAATATGGGGGGCGACATTGATTCAGGTCTTTGCTCGTATGACAAGATAAAGACCACAGTTATGAGATCGAAAAAGCTGGAGGAAAGATCAGGACTACTCACGTCCGAGACGATCGCTCGGATCCCAAGACTTATCTGAAAACTCGCTCAAGACTGACTTACGATTCAACTTAAAATTTACTCACTGTACCTGACCAATCTTAAGGGACGTTTCTGCCCTATTGAAGGATCTAAAAGTGATTGATTTTTAAACATTTTTATAATTCAAAAAGTATTATAAATATAATGTTTATATAGTCCTGGAAAAATGATTTGCAGTCAAAAAATATAGCTAAGACTATTATTAAAAAGAAATATTGAAAAATAAAATAAAAATTGAGTGATCGAAAAAATGTATGTATTTTTGCGAACATTTTTTGTAGTTTTTTGTTCATTAAATAAAAACGTTTGAATATTTTTAGATAATTATAGATCAAACTATGAAGACGTTTAATGTACACGTGCCTGCCAAAGTCTATAAAGAATGCTCATTTAGGGCGTGTGGGAGCACTTCCATGAGCTTGGAAAAAGTACTTTCTAGAAAAACGCGTTAAAAGTTTCTCCTCTCCTCAGATTCACGCAGCGCAGCTAACTCCTCATCAGCCTATAATTGTGATGTAAATATATTGTGATGAAAATGTAAATTTCATATATATCGACTATAACGTATTGTATTGGAGTGGGGTCATTATCCAAGTTTCTGTGCAAAATCTACTTCTTAAGAAGATAATCAGAAAACTAACAGACTTGCAAAGCAATTCCGTCCTTTCTGTAAATTTGCTCTCTGCGTTTCATTTTCGTTCACGTCGTGTATAGCCAGACGGATGGATGGGGGTGGACGGGCGTCGAACAAAAATACTCTTTTCTCTAGGTTACTTTTTAATCAGCGCGAGAGAGAGAGATCTGGCTGCGAGAAGGACGTCCTCCCGCAGTCAAGGCCAACCGCCGACTCTCTTCTGCGCGTCACCACTCAACCGGCAACGGTGCACGCGCAAAAAGCGATCGGTCGGTATGCAGGTGCAATGTTTCTGCAGGGCCACAAGAGATGACGGTGTTAAAATAGCACATTGCATCTAAAGAGAGACGGAAGATGTCGCCGTTCGAATCGAACGAATTAAATCCGCTCAGATTAACATCGCTATTGAATGGGGATGGTTATTGAAGGAAAAAATCTTCGCGAATAAAACTACATTCAGCAACATAATACTGATGGTATGCGGCTTCATTGGACGCGCTTTTAAGAATGCACACCTCCGTGTTATTACCGGCAAAAAACATCTGATACCTTTATTTGCGGAACAGGAATTTAGAATCCAATACAGAATTATCATCAAATTCAATAGGTATAAAATGAATTTAATTCATTCCATTAATGATTGATGTATCGTTCTAAGTGTATTTATAAAAGATGAGTGCTTTACAAATTTCCTCTTTCGTTTTAGTCTCTTTATTCGATTTTCTAATTAAATATATTTTGGTACGGAGGTAAGTAAGAAACGGTAAGGCCAACCACGTATTTCTCGAAAAGAAGAAATGGACGGTTTGAAAATGTATTTCCACTCTAAAAGGGATTGGGGAAGTTAAATCTCTTTACATTTCAGATGATTGGAAGAGATATCCACAAAGACCCGCATAATTTGAAATCCACCAGCGAACCTTCGGAAAAGGCGTAGGAAAAGTTTCCTTCTTTATAAGCGTGTTTTGTTTCTTCGTTACAACTCAATCGATGTGTCTTTGCACAATGACTCTTCAGTTAGTAGCATATTTATCCGAAGTGAAGAATGCAATTCCAATCATAAAAATGCAACTACAAAAAAAAACACTACATAAAAGACTAATCCGGCTCAGAATGCAATATGTATTCGCTAGTCCGCTTTTCCGATAAAATAACTTGCGCATTTTCTTCGCATCCGGACGGACATAAATCAGCTTTCGCTCCAATGGAGGAAGATCTTCTCCAAGAAAAAATCTCATAAAGATTCCAATGTTGACTTATTTCGCTGCACTCGGCTCGCTGTATACAAAGAAATAATGTGATACGTATAGTGCTTCAACGACGCTTTATTCTTTTTACATCGAAGAATGGCGTATATAATTGTAATACACCCTTACATTTTATTATTGGACTCAACCACATCAAAATTAAATTATTAATATATATATCGTGAATTATTAACAAATCACATATGGTATACATTTCGTGCGGCACCGTCTTATCATATGAATAGTACTTTTTTTAAATATTTCACCCCTTCATCAATATATATTGTGTGGTTTTAACACCAGTTGTAATATATGTCACATGTGTGTCCATTGCAGATACATGTTAACAATATTCAATTGGTTACCTTGTAGCACATTATGGAGGCACATGTGCGTGATTGTTGGCTTAATGAAATAAACCACGCGGCTGTTTTTTAATTATGGCTTTTTCATGCTATCAATATTAATGACTACATAATGAAGAAATTTGCTATATATTTTTAAAAATCGCTGCGAATAAATTCATCCAGAGTAATTTTACTTATCGCCATCAAGGCATATCAAGATTAAACTATTATTTTATATTCGGAGGATTAAGGTCGACTTGGCATTAGCCCTTTGAGTAGCGAGCTAATTTTAAATTATCATAAATATAGATACTATATTTGTATGTTCGCCACTTATCATCCGTATCCGTCTCTGTCTCTTTCCAAACCCAACGTGAAAGACACTCTCCGTCTCTGTCTATCTCCGAGCTCAACGTGTAAGAATGCTTTTTCTAAATATCTGGAATTCGCTCGCAAATAGGCGACCGTACTATCATACACGTTATGAATTATATATTAAGAGAACTGAAGGTCACCTTTTTACAGTCAACTTTTATCGAAACACGGCTCAGGAAAGCGGATCATCAAATATATAAAAATCAATGTTTGTTTGTCCGTATTTAATGCGCTTCTATACCGTTCATCCGATTGCGATAAAACTTTATCAACTTATTATTTATCCTTGCGAGAGTGATATAGGCATAGTAAAAATATTTCATGGATGACCATGTTGGCGCATATTGGTCTGGTGAAATGAAGTTTGGACTGTTGGGATGGGGAGAAAAAGAATGCGCGCGCAATACGGTGGTTAAGTCGGTCTTCGAAATGAGCTCTTTGGTTCACACTACACGTGATCTGAAGCAATAAACCACGTACTGCGTTTCTGTTCAAATAATTATTAAGGATTGAAATTTTTATCTAACAGAAATCGTACACCTCACCAACACGATGAAGGCTACTAAATAGAGACATTCCCGACGAAATCTGGACGCTTGGAAACAGTAGCGTAATTACTAATTGGCGAACTTAGGCTACGCATAGGAGCAGTGACTGTCTAATCTATGTATACATATATAGCGTACATGTATGTTTTTCAAATAGTTATATTAAACTTTCCCTACCGGTGATGTATTTACTACACCTCGACTCTAATAATGATAATATCGATATGAAATATAATAGATACGGGGTTCAAATTTTTTATATACCTCCGTAATATAATTACGAATCACATTAAAGTATTATAGTATATAAGTGTTCATCTGTAGCGACGGAAATAAATAATTTTTGAAATAAATGACTTTTAGCCTGTGTCTCAGCAGAAAGGAATTTTATCAATCACATTGATGGTATTATTTGAAAATGAAGGCTCATATGGTCATCAATTCGAACTAGCATTTAAATATCTGATGACGATACCTCTAACGAGTGTGGAAGCTGAGCGTGCATTTTCAGCAGCAAGTTGTCTGACTTCCAAAATCAAATCCAGACTAAATGACGAAACACTAATGTTTAATGTTAATGTTACTTCGGGCATATTTTCAAAATAGTATTTGAATTTTTTAGTGTTTTATTTATCTATTTTTGAATTGTATTTTTATCTTTTCTTAAATAAATAAAATTCTTTGGCCTTCAAGTGATTTTCTATATTGAACAAATGGACTTATTAGTAATTTTTGATAAAATTCATTAAGGTAATTTCTTAAAATATTGAAAATCCCAATCCTGAGATCCCGGGACTGGTCCCGGGATTGTCTAATGAAATCCCGGGATCGAAATTTCGGCTCGGGATTGGATTCCCTAATTGCAACGTATGCCGGGTATTCGCTAATAAATGAATAAAAAATTATTTCATCAGATCAATTACATAATCTTACTGTTTAAACAACATTAACAACAAAAATAATATCTATATATATTGGCAAAGTAATTAGTATTGAATTGCTTAAATTTCAGCTACCACAAACAACAACTACAGCAATATTGATCAACAATAAGAACGTATGAAACAAGATCTTATTAAAAAAGGTTGATTTTATTATATAAAAATATATTTTATTTTTTTTAATAAATGATATTTATATCCATACAGAAAGGACGAACTCTTCTGAGAACACTTCATATCGCACACTCGGCAGTCCTTAGAGCACAGAAATGCAAATCCACTCATTGCTCGAGCAAACTAAATTAGTATTTGATGTAGAGAATTGCATCACAATTCAGAAAATGTACTAGAGGAAATGGAGTAGTGATCTGCAGAGCATTATTAAAGTTAGTCTGGGTACTTCGTTAAGAGGAAAGCCGATTCGATTTAACTGGTTCCGAACGTGAAAGTTAAAAGCCTCATTTTCAGGCACTCTCCATCGACATATCTAAACATATTTAATGCCCGAAACCGAAATTAAGTAAGAATTAATTAATTCCACCAAGTTTTAATTCATTTTGATGGCGTTTAAAATAAGTAAAAAATAAGGGAGAAAGGAAAATATATCTGAGATTAGCTAAATTGATAAAGTAATCCCTCTGACAGTGAGAGATTGTCCACATCCGACCTCCAAAGTCTGCTCGCCCATTTTTTTTTTTAAATCACCCTTTGCCTCGGTATTAAATTCGTTATTTTTCAACCGTATAAAAACAAGAAGCTTAAGAACTTTGCAAGGATGAAGGTCATTAAAGAATAAGGACAATGAAAAGTTGCGCAATTTAATTTTATTTAAAAAAAATGTATTCCCATAAAAATGCACGTTTCGCCAGATTCAACTCGAAATTGGATGATGCTTCAAAATGCATTTATCATACAACATCTGCGTCGGTTACAACTCCCATTCATCTTTCATCCTCGTCACTTACTTTTCGTTCCAGAAACAAAGAGACCCGCCCGTATATTAAATTCCATGACGCGAAACGAGGACAGAAATAAACACTTTTAAGTTAATTCTCGTCGACGGAATTCATGCAGCCCTTTGGTGGCATCCTAGTGGAAGAAGTTTATTGTTATCAGAAAATATCTTTTGGACAATAAAGCGAGAGCTTTGCCGAGTATCCACACAATACGAGTTCATTCGACGGTCTAGAAGAAAAATTACGCTCAGAAGTTGGGTGTGGGGGTTTGCGCCCCCGGAGCCTCTGGGCCTTTCGGGTTGAAATGACATTATTAGCATAAAAATAGGTTTTCACATATGCGGAGGTGCGGGTGTGTTTATAAATCACAATAGCGAACATCTATCAGCCCAAATTTACACAAAAGAATGCGGAGGAGTTCCTTTCGGAATACATTCCGTTGGCGGTGGGAGATTTTGCACTGGCAGTCCCCGGAATCTCTTTTCGTATTCATCATACGTGGAGATATAAAAGCCAGACGCGGAAATTCTGGGATGCCGACTACAATTCGGGGCTGTTTTGATTTCCACATCTATAAATAATGAATTTTTCGATAAAACTCTGAATCAATTTTGACCGTACAAGGGGCAAATCAGTAAATTTAGAACAAGACTGGCGTTTGGCACGCGAAAAAGTATAAATGTTTCATGCAAATATATTCTTGAACATTATTCCATTATATAAATCATAGTACATTTCTACATCATTATTCCAAAATGTGTCAAAATTAATTCAAGCATAATGGTGAATTCTTAACCACTAGGATGCCAGCATCTCACCGGCGAGTCACCATGTTTTTTCATAGAAAAAAAATTATATTATTTTAGACAATAATCAATTAAAATACAATAGAACCTCGATTATCCGAACTAATTGGGTATGAAAGTAGTCCAGATGGCAAAAAACCGGATAATCGAAAATAATCATAATTGACGGGAAAAGTATGAATAACACATATAATAAATTATTTTTTATTAAAAAATATATAATGATCGATCTTGGCTTTATGTTTGCTCTTCTTTTAGAAGCTGCCAAATTATCCTGAACAACACTATACATATTTGGTTTTCAAGCCATTTCATGGTGACATTTAAACACTGAAAAGCTTCATAATGTGTAGGACCAATGTCTCCCCCATCCCAAAACTCTTCTTCATCTTCTCGACTTTGTTCTTCCGAGGAAGATATTTCTTTATTTATTTCCTCATCATCCAAAATTTGGAATTCAGGATTACATCTTCTTCGCTACATTCAGCATAAATAGAAATATGCGCTATTGCTTCCGCAATGTCTTCTATATGAGGTTCTACCGCGTTATTGGAACTTATTAAAGGTATTTTCAACATTTTGTTCCATGATGTTTTGATAGTTGACCCATCCAAAGAATTCCAACTATCTGCTCCAATGTAGCAGCAATCTTCAATATTTTTTATTCACACTTAGGTTGATACAAGTATATGGTCAACCCATAGTGACATGTTATGGTAAAAATAGTATCCATCCGAGGCGCATTTGGCTCCTAAACTATGGCGGAAGACCTTGAACGCCACCAATTTCCTGTGTCCAAGAGGTCCAAAAAAAGGACCTCTGATACGGCATAGGAGCCTCTCGGCCGACATGCCCAAACACGACCACAGAACGTGATCCGCGTCCATGAAAGGATTCTTTAACTCTTCTTTTGGTTTCATTTTTGTCAGATATGCCGCAAAACGGCCATGCTCCGTCGGGAACTCGGAAGTCCAGTGATCGGGGTCAACCCATTTTAGCTTGAGGCGAAATGAGACTGAGCCAAATATAATAAATTCCGCATGTAACCACCATGGGGACCCACTCAGACCAACTGCGTTCCCAATAAGATCCGTAAGAATTCCATCTGCTTTCTTTGATGCTGATAGAATGGAGTTACCAACTTTAATTATTCTACGTGCTTTTTAATGTACTTAACTGCCTTTATTTGCACTTTTACGCCTAATGGCATGATCCCTGCAAGGACAAGGAGGCTGTCTGTAGCAGTTGTTCTGTACGCTCCAGTGATTCTTAGCAGTGGCTGCCATTGTGCAATATTTAAGCTTCGTCTCGCCATCTTGTTTCATCCACAGTGTCCAAGCCTGTCCATAACTTCAGCAAGTGTTTGCTGAAGTTATGTCAGCAGAAAGTTTATCCCCATGAATTTCAAGTTCACTGATACCATGTCGTTCTTTGAATTTTTCAAGCCAGCCCGAACTTGCTTTGAAGGCGAAATCTCCATTTAATTTTGTATTTGTATATCGCTTTTCAAACAATAATGGACCAGATATTGGCTATCCAGTTGATCGTTTTTGTATGAACCACATAAAAATACACTCTTCAACTTCTTTATTTCCTGATTTTTTCATAACATTCCGTCATCGTCGACGTCGATAGTAGTCCTCGACCAGATCGCAATCTACGATATATTGAACCTTAGCAGTATATGGGTTAAAGAGGGCGTAATACCCCAAGTATCTTATAATCCAATAATCACTTTTATCTTTTATGAAATGCATATATTATCTACTTTTTACCATTGATTAGAAAAGCTAGATACATTTTATAATCATGATCATCATTAGAATTATGTAATATTTTTATTTATGTATTGAAAGATAACAAATAAAGCCCAAATAATATATTCATTCGGCTGCTGCAATAATTGGAATATTTCATACCAAAATAGTCATGATTGAATTTTATTGCCCAATCTATAATTAAAAAACACGATTACCTTAATTAGCAATTTGGAATGCAAATCATAATATGCTTCATCAGATTATGCGTTTTATTTATATTCAATTTCGGTTACAAAACAGTAATTAGCCTAATAACGCTGAGCTTTCGGCGGATATAAATTTTATGGTGTTCTGTAGGACTGTTGATTTACGTTTTTACGTCCAACGAATCCCAATTTTATTGCGATTAATTAGTTTGGTGATTTGAAATTCAATTAAAATAAAACGCGCTGGATGTGATCCGCTTTTAACCTTTTAGCCGCCAGCGATTTTAGAGACTTTAGAAATTGCATAAAAAGTTGTGCGACTTATATATTTTATTACTCAACCTTATCGGACCGAAAATCGTGAGAACGAGACGGATGTCTTGCGTCTCATCATACACTCGTGCATCGATGGCAAAGTCGTGCCGTAAAGGTACCCCTACACATCTAAACATTTCCAATATATTTTTGATTTATTTTTTTTTAAACTTGTAAATGTTCATACTTATTATTAGAGGTAGTAAAAATGAATGTCGTTTTTTAAATGAAAGATTTAAATTCTCATATTTTTTTTATTTTGAATAATATTTTACATAATATAATTTCCATCACTAGAAATAACCCTCCTCTACCTATCTGGCAACATTTTGATGCCTCTTTCATAAAACATCATCGGCTTTGAATCGAAATAATCCTTTAACCCTTTTTTTATATCATCATATGTTTTATAATTTTTACCGTCCAAATAGTGCTGCATGGACCTAAAGAGATGATAATCCGAAGGAGCGATGTCTGGTGAATACGGAAGATGTCAAATTACCTTCCATCCAAGGCTGTCAATTTTTTCCCGCGTTATTTTTGCAGTATGGGGGCGAGTTTTGTCATGCTGTAAAAACACTTGTCTTCGATTCACGAGAGAGGGTCGTTTTTTTTAATTTCTGCCGTTAAACGGTCTAATTTCTCACAATAAACTTTTGCATTTATTGTTTGCCGGGTTTAAGAGTTTCGAAATTAATAATTCCCTTACTGTCCCACCAAACAGACAAAAGAACCTTTTTTGTCGTGAGACCGGGCTTCGGGGTTGGTTTTGCTACCTGTCCCTTCGAAAGCCATTGATTTTTGCATCCGTGGTTAGAGTACAGCACCCATTTCTCATCTCCAGTTATTAAATCATTTAAAAACAGTGTTTCGGATTCCTTTTTCAACGAATCTTCGCATGCGTGTATGCGCTCGCCCAGATTCCCTTCGCTTAGCGCGTGCGGTACCCATCTTCCTTTTCTCCACGTCTTCCCGATTTTTTAAAAATGTTTTTTACACTCGACCATGAGCATCCAAGTTTGTCCTAAATTTTTTCGATAGAAGCCGTAGGATCACTTTCAATTTCAGCAGTTAGTATGGCGGGAGCCACCTCACATGGTCTTCCACTTCCAGGGCTATTCTTCAGATCAAAATTTCCAGATCGAAATTTTTTAAACCATCTTTGACACTTGCGAACATCTAAAATATCGCCCAGTAATCCACAAATATTTTTAGTGGCAACCACTGCAGTTTTTTCTTGATAAAATGATAAAGCATTGAATAACGGAAAAATTCTTTGTTCGGAGAAAATTGATTCATTGTAAAATGGGTTGTTAAATTTGAATTTAACAAACCACAATTTATTCTTGACAAGTATGGTCACCAAAAGAGCATAAAACACGACGTGAAAAAGCAACAGCCGAAGCACAACTAACCCTCGAAAACGGTCAACAATAGAAACGACATTCATTTTTACTACCTCTAATATTCAACAAAAATCGTATTCCAAAGAATCTTTTAATCGTCATAAAATTTAGGTTTATTTAACTGAAATCGCAAGTTCTTTCAACAAAGGTAAGACGACTTTCGTTCATGTTGTCTTGAGAGCAGGCGTTTGTTTTGATAATTAAAATACTCGCATCATTTTTATCGTTGACCAATTTTTTTCTTCCCCTTTGACTGTTCTGGAGTGGCGTCATTAGCCATGTATCATCACTCCTTTGCAAAATCTACACCTTCAGAAGTAAACTGAAAATTGGCATTAGAATTTTCGTATTAAAATATTTTGCAATCCCTGGTATATATTAGGGATGTCATACGTTTCGCTTAGAGATTTTGTGTACGGTATGTTAATGCTTCGAATACAAATGAAAGGTCAATATTTTTCCATTTTTCGAGATGAAAATAAGAATGGGTTCGATATGCGAATAAACGTCCGAAAGTAAGCGGAGCTTAAAAACGTATTGTTCTGAAGGCAACATATTTATATTCCGGGCTAATTCGTAGCTCGCCAATACGAACAATTTTGTTCGCATGGTCGGACGTATTTTATGATTCAGTAGATCGCGGTAAACACATATTTTATGCGATGTCCGCTACTGTAGATAATATATAGGGACAAAGTCACAAAAATATCGCCCGATATCCTGTTTTTACAGGATGGAAATGCTGAGCACGCGATTCTGGAACGTGAAACCGGATATGCGTCGAACGTTCGGGGAAATGTATAAATGTCGCTCGGTTGAAATATTTTTGCATGCGAAAATGAATGACAACTGTGGAAACATGTCGAATGTGCTTTGACAACATCAATCGGCTTGTAAAAATATCATAAATTAAAATTAATTGGCGGAGGGTCTATAACCAAATGTCAAAGTGTATGAATAATACGGGGGGAAAACATATTTGGCGCTTTATAAGTAATAAATGTAGGTGTTTGAAACAATATTGGGCAGGTCATATGACAAGGTGGTCGGATGATAGATTGTGGAGGGTTTGCTCTGGACTATTATCGTAATGGTTTGGATTTAAATACACTGATTATACCAATACATTTGGAAGATTTGGATCAATTTAGGTTTAGTTTGTTTTCCTGTTACTGATAGAATAAATATTGAGTTGATAATTAAAGTTACTTATACATATTCTCCTATCTAAGAATTCTTATTCAAATAAGCTTTTTCCTAATTTAATGATGTATGAAAAGCATTGTAAAACTATTACATCAAAATTCCCCATCATTATAAAAATAATTTATAGATTTTACCTATACATATATGGTACCCAGAGAATTACCAGTTTAACCCGCCAGTTTACTTTTGAAGGAGTAGATTTTGTAAAGTAGTGGTCATACTCGGCTAATGACGCCACTCCAGAACAGTAAAGGAGGAATAACAAAATTAGCCAACGATAAGAATGATGCGAGTGTCATAATTATCAAAACAAACGCATGTTTTCAAGACAACACGAACGAAAGTCGACTTATCTCTGTTGAAAGAGCTTAATAGTTTATCTGACGATAGCGATTTCAGTTAAATAAACCTAAATTTTATGACGATTAAAAGATTCTTTGGAATACGATTTTTTGTTGAATAATAAGTATGAACATTTACAAAATCAAAAATATATTGAAAATATTTAGACGTGTAGGGATACCTTTACAGCACGACTTTGTCATAGACACACGAGTGTATGATGAGACGCAAGATATCCGTCACTGATTAAGCCCTCTAAGAGGTAAGACACAATGCTGTGTCCGAATTCCAGTGTCTCTTAACCGTTTCATGAGTACTCACGGAAATATCCGTTTTGACCTTCACTACTCAGAAAGGGCACTCTTGTGCATTGAAGCTCCGAGGCGAACAGAGACAGAGAGAACTTAGCGCAGTTCGGGAGACTGAGACGGATAGTTCCTCGCATGATTGTATAGATCGTTAAGTCCAAATTTATCCACTTAAAATGATTTCGATTTCAAGTGTGTTATTTGTTTACGCAAAGAAACGACCGAATATTGTGTGTTATCGAGAGTGTTTGTTTATTTAACTGCTTGTCGTTATTCGCTGCGTGTTGAATGAGTCTTTGTTCAATTATCATTTCCTTCTAAAGGAGGAGCAAATGAATCGATTTTTTGTGCATTGTTTATGTAAAGAAATGACGCGATCTTGTATGTTATCAAATGTTTATTTACAATTGACTCTGCCTCGAATTGAAGATTGTCTTACGCTGATTAGGAGCTGACAGAAAGTAATCGGCGTAAAGCGATTATGACATCAACGACTTCATCGATTTTAAATTTGCTCACTAACGAAAAGGTTAAAGAGAATTCTTTTGAACGTTGAGCTCGGAGACAGACAGAGACAGAGAGTGTCATGCACGTTGAGCTTAGAGAGAAACAGAGACAGAAAGAATGTCTTGCAGCTCGGAGATTGTGAATGGAAGACAAAGGCGGAGAGAGTACCTTGCGTACATCGTACGATTGTATAGATCAGCGGTTCTTAAACAGGGGTCGGCGGACCCCTGGGGGTCCGCGAAGCCATTGCTGGGGGTCCGCGGAGATATAAAAAAATATTTACCTATACTTAAACAAGATATTTTTCTGGAATTATTTACAGAAAAAATTATAAAAAAATCTATTTTGACCAATATTTGACTAAAAAAATGTTTGTTTGTTTGAAAAATTAAGTCACAAGGGTTGGAATGGGGTCCATCAAAAAGAAGTTTGTTCAATGGGGGTCCGCGAAAAAATATTGCTCAAGAGGGGGTCCGCGAAAGAAATTTTGCTCAAGAGGGGGTCCGCGGACTACATAAGTTTAAGAAGCGCTGGTATAGATCGTTAACCTAAATTTATCGACTGATATTGAATTCCAAGTGTATTGTTTATGTTTACTTGAAGAAATGATCGAATATTGTGTGCTATCAACAGTGTTTATTTATTTATGTACAAGCTTCATACACGCTGCAACGTTCCTGACAGATAAGTGGATTTGTACATACAAATATGGCATCTAAATTTATGAAGATTTTAAATTAGCTCACTACTTAAAGGTTTAAAACTATTTCTTTAGAAGATGTGCACCTACAAATAAAAATAAGGACGTACTGTTCGAATGTTAGACATAACAAAGGCTTCCATTATAGGGATTTTTTATATTTGTAAGAATCGAGAGTATTTTTATATTCAAGAATATGTATTTAGAGGCAGTATAGAGGGTCCATTGACAAAAAATATTCATGGCTAAAGAGCAAAGAACAGACCAGTGTATTTTTAAGATGTTGTATTTTTTCTAGTGAAAGAAACACTAAATTTCCATTGCACTCTCTCAGGAGCCAAATGCAATGCGTTCCGGGGATGAATATAAATACTCTCTAGTAAAAACTTTTGTATTTATTTAATACGAGCAACCCTTGCGGGGGCAGTTACGGTGAAAATAAAAGAAAACGTTCGTACCACTTAGCCAACTCCGCGCACAGTGGAGCATTCACACGCCGGCTACGAAATGCGGGGAAATTTACTGGCGACAGTAAAATGTTCAAAAGTTGCCCTAATGTCCGCCCATAAAAGACAGACAAACATACTCTCCGCGCCATCAAATCACCAAAGCACCGCTCTACAAACAACCGGATGCCGAAACCGCCCGGCCACCCCCTGGAAGGCTCCGCTGCCAAATGCTGTTTCGCCTCCCGGATACGAGAAGAAGACGAGCGAGAAAAGAGGACGCATGGCGAATGCAAGGACTGATATCGATGAAAGTCGCGGAAAAGTTGATAACGGTTACTGTTGAAAAGTTTATCCTCGGGATAAAGAGAGCCAGTCCGCGGAGGAGATCCCTCCGAGTTGGCCTATAACCGCCTCTTACAACTTGTTGTTACTGTTATGGCGGATCGTTATTCATAACTCAAACATAACTGTACAACTTCCTCCGAGTGTGCACATGAATTCTGCGACGGGAATAAAACTTTATTTGACAATCTCCCCAACAGATATGTGCGTAAAATCCTACTGAAGAATACTCTAAAAATGTAAGAAATATGTTATTTAGCATTGGTAGACATGTGTGCAATGGCAGCCAGATGTAACGTCCACCATTCAACATGAAAGAATATCAACGTCAACACCAATACAAGTATGTTATATATTCAGCACGGTTATAACGAGCACCAATAAATGATATAACCATCATAAACCAATTTGATTTTTTTATGTCATCTTAGAAGATTTTCCAGCTTAACTGAAAAAACTAAACCTAAGATAGACGTCTGCGTTAAAGGTAGTTTTTTTCTCTCTATTTTCTAATCAATTGATGATACTAGTTAAGATATGCCTAATCTCCTCCTGTCCTAGTGCTCTTGCACCAGCACTAAGACTTTGACTAACTGTGGTTTATTTTATTGTAATATTTACATCATTCTTTATATGTTAGTTATCAATTTGGTATAACCGTACTTCATAATAAACAAGTTAAACTGGATCCATTATGTATATGAATTGAATTCATGTGAATAAAATTCTTAAATCTGTTGTACATATTTCCATATGAAAGAATTATTGTTATATCATAATACAATAGGGGTGAAACTTGATATTTTTCTGGTGTAACAAAATTGTACGATCGGTCCAATACGACACAATGCGATAAATTCCAATATAACCGGTTCATAATGAAACTATTATAAAAAATAAAAGGGTCAAAACGCAACCCCAATATGAGATGGTCAGTCAAGCAGATAATGCTCCTCTTTTCTTGCCCATCAGACTACGGTCGGTGGTCGGATAACAACGGATGTTATTATAAAACTATATCAGAAAGGATGGCCGAAAATTTTGGGCACTTCATCCCTTAATATTTTCATTCATAAAACTATTAATTTATAACGACGAAAATCGATTTTGTAATGAAATATTTGGATTAAAGCGTAATGCATGCATGCAATGCTTAAGGAATATCATTATTGAAGGTAGCGTACATTTACAAAATTGAAGTGCAATCCAGTCCAATGATAACATAGTTGTCGGTCAAAATCCAATTACCGGCACGATTTCCTCGGCCTGAGAGGTTTTTCAGCGAACGTTTGTCAAATTTGAATGCATTTTCTAGCGAGGGGGCGAAAGCAGAACTTTGGCACAGTCTGTACAGCTGAGGGCCCCATATCGAATTTTGTATTCCACAGACGGTGCAATATCCCGGACCTCGCATGACGAGGGTAGGAGCCATGGGGTGGGACCTGGGCGCGCGCTCGACCGTGAGCAACATGTCGGATAAGCGGCCATCTCAGTCGGGGGGTGCTTCAAGAAAATTTCATACTTGACCTGTGGGCGAGGACCCCATCCGAAACCATCCTCCGAAATCCTGAAAAGCTCTATGTGTCGTATGTAAAATAGACGACAACATGGGTCTTTCTGGGAACGGCAATTAGGACAGTTGTCTATATTGAAGCGCAATATCGGCATATACGAGATGGAAGCTTTGCCTCACAAGTTAAAAGCAATGTATAAATCGTTCGATGTCAATACAAACCAATTTAAAATTCGATATCTCACTGCGATAAACAAAATGATAAAACATTATATACAGAGAGCTCGCAGCATAAATAGAAGGTCTTCCTACACATGTGAATCATTTAATAGTTGTGTTGTGGCGTATTTCTGGATCATTATGACAGTCTGGCGATTAGATTTCAACGGCACTCAGTCGCCAGACTGTCATAAAAACAGTCCAGAAACACGCCAGAACACAACGATAAATCGATAAATATAAGAAAATTCGAGCTTATTGTACGATGTAGCCATCTTTGACCTGGATGATGGCGTTGAGTTCAGTAATGAACGTATATCGTATGCATCTCCATGCATTCTAAGCGATAAGTCGCCTTAATAAAAATATTCACGCTCTCCGTCTTTAAGATGAACACTTTGGTCACTAAAATATTCCAAATGTATATGGAAATCAAATCTGAATAATATGGATGAAACAATCCCGTGCCCACGGGCGCTCGTGCGCCCACTGAACCATTTTTGTGCGCCCGCTGAGCTATTTTATGTGTGCAATTAAAACATTTTTCATTTTAAAAGGTCCAACATTCAAACAATTAGATAACCTTTATTGGATTCACAAAAATTCGAAGCAGTTTGTATAAATAGACTTGGCGTTTTTGACTGATATTGACCATGCAATAGCGCTGTTGGTCTAAACAGATTTAATTCGCCAAATCAACAGCGACATCTTCCGTCTCTTTTTAGGTGCAATGTGCTATTTTAACGGCGCCATCTTCTGTGGCGCTGCGGGGACATTGCATCTGCAATTACCGACCGATCGCTTCTTGTGCGTGCACCGTTGCCAGTTGGGTGGTTACACGCAGGAGGCGCGAGTCATAGAGTCGGCGGTTGGCCTTGGCTGCGGGAAGACGTCCTTCTCGCAGTCAGATCTCTCTCTTTCGTGTTGAATAAAAAGTTACCTTTCTGTTCGACGCCCGTTTACCCCCATCCATCCGTTCGGCTACACATGACCCGAAAGTAGAACGAGAGGAAGCAATCTTAGGCATTCACAATGACTTAAATCATGACAGAGCATGTCTTCGCTTTTTCATTGTGATCTTTAATCCAAATTATTTGCGAATTTCAGACAACTACAAGTACTATTTTATATACTATCCCTTGTCGAATTACACCGTTCATTAAAAGGGACCCAGGATGAAAATCATTTTAAGATTTAAACAGGCACAATGAAAGCTATTAAGCTTAGTTTCCTTTAATTAAGGTTTCGAACACGAATCGATTATCCTATTCGTTCGACATTTATTTACGAACAGCTAGTGAAATCGAAAAAATCTGAGATAACAAAAAATTACACGAAGACGAAGAAAAAATCAATCACGATTCTGACAATAGGTAGGGCAATTCATTAGCAACAACGCTTTGAATCACAATAATTTTCTTTTGCGATCGTAAAAATGAATTCCAACGGTCCAGGGGCTGGAAGAGATGAAGAAAACATTGTGAACAAAGGCATCTGTAAACAGTAAATAAACATCGGGAGCCTATGAGAGTACAAGGAGCGAAATGAAAAAAGACCATCGGGAAAGCACAAGCAGGCAAGAATATAAAATTAATCAAGGGAAAATTTAAACACCCCAGAGGCATTCCCTTGCGCCCCATGGGAAAACAGCGCGTATCCCAGTCGGCGGCGTTTTATCATAAAACTTTATGTTTTTCATTTGGGTGATTGGAAAATAAACATCCTTTCGATTTTTTCACCCGACGCAAACAAAAAAGGCTCATATTGCGCCACCCAATGGGCCATCCCGCCGGAGAAAATTACACCAATTTGCGCAAAGAATCGAATTTAATTCTCATTATTACTTTGTCCGAGTTCATTTAGCAAAGAAATGTAAATTTGAAAAAATAAAGTTTAAATGCCTTCAAAACTTAATTATCAAAGGAACCAATCTATCAGGGCAGAGTCCCGGATCCCTTTCCCATTTCAGGTTCGAAACAAAGTTTTTTCGGGAGCGAGTTAATCCGGCCCGCCCATATCGGGGCGGCTTTATCCGAATAATTCCTTCCAGGTCGTAGTTTTACGTCATTTTTTACGTCTAGAGCCGACAGCTGCGCCCCGTATAAAATTTCTAATTTCTTTTCAACTTTTTAAATATCATGACTCCGGCGATATTCCGAGATGGAGATCAAAACGACATAAAATGACGGAAAGACGCGTCCACAAAGAGAGGAGATAAAATATAATTCCATTATTAGACGTTTTTACTGCTGAAACATATGCAAGTCCTGTACGTTCCAGACGGACTTTAGATAAATAGGAAAAGCGTCCATTTTTCATCGACAATGGGAGAAAAGGGGAAAAAAACAGAAATATATACGTATAAATCAGCCTTATGGATTACGTGAAAATATTTCCAATAATCTTCAATTCAAAGAAAACGTCCCAAGGCCTATCTAACGGAAACCGATTGACAATTTTCAAGAAGGAATTTACGCAGGCACGCATTTAGTGCCTTCCTAGACATAAATAACGACACAATTTAAAGTTAAAATCTATTCAATGCCTTCGAAACACTTTTCTTCGGTATGCATACAAAACAACCCTATAAAACAATTTCACGCCCATATTAAATACCTAATCTATTTTGTTCAAAACATATTTTTTTTCAACAACAGTAGATAAATCAGTTGTATCTTTACACATTAAAAAGCCTTTAACCCCAAAAAGGAGTATCATCGCAGGGTCTGCGATCCTCCTCCACTTATTCATTCTTAATCTTGTACATTGAGCTCGGAGAAAGACAGAGACAAAGAGAGAACGTAGCGCAGTTTGGGAGACAGAGACGGAGAGCTTCCCCACATACATCGCACGATTGTATAGATCGTTAACCCAAATTTATTGACTAATAATATTTTTGATTTCAAGTGTGTTATTTGTTTACGCAAATAAATTACCAAATATTTTGTACCATCGAGAGGGTTTTATTTATTTAACTTGTTGAATGAGTCTTTGTCCAATTTAATGGATTTCTTGTCTATTGTGTATGCGAAGATATGAAGTGGTCTTGTACGCTATCAACAGTGTTTATTTACAATTGACTCTGCCTCGAATTTAAGATTGTCTCACGCTGATCGGAGCTGACAGATCATAATCGGTGTAAAGCGATTATGGCATCAACGACTTCATCGTTTTTAAATGCTCACCACTCAAAAGGTTAACCAACTATATAACATCTGGGAATTTGATCGTATTACATTCATATTTAACTCAAATTTTTAACGAAACTTTAGTAGGATTAGATTAATGTTATTTAAAAAAAAGTCATTTAAATTAATAAAGAACAATAATTAAAATTATGAGATTTTACCACATCTAATTTATACGTCAGATCTCTCTTCAATAGATGTTCACGTTTTTCGTTACTTGGAATACTTTTTAAGTAATTGAAAGTTCAGAAGCAGGGACGAAGTAATTCAAGGGTTCGAAGAATTGATTGGTTCTAAAAGTGCGGACTTTTATAAAAATGGAAAAAATAATTTAGTATCTTATTGGCAAAAGATTATTGATGCTGATAATTTCGATCTGGAAATTTCAATGGCAAAATGGCATTGACTGTGGGAAGACATATTTTTCCTGCAGGATTTTCAGCGATCTCATAGCTGGGTTATATTTTTAAAGAAATAAAGGTATTTGCCATGGACCGTCACCTTTGTATTATCTCCTGACCATCTTCTTCTACGTTTTTGGATCTTCCACGATCCGATAGCTGACGAACTCACGTGGAGGTCGCTCATCTTGAAGCATACACACGTGGTTGTATTTTTTTAAATTCCGAGATCAATTGAATTTTGAGCAATGAAAAAATCACGAATTGTGAAAAACGAAAATCTTTCACATGTTGACCTCATGACTTCGGAACGTTAAGTCTCGTTCCATGCTCCATAACTCCAACGGTCATGATCCACATTTCATCTCCATAGACCATTAATTGTTTAATATATTAATAAATTAATTTAAGCCCTTAAAATACTCAACAGTTGGGCTATTATCGACTGCTTCTATATTTGATAAAGATAATAAAATATGAATTATGAATCATTATTGGTTGGTGTTCTACGAGCGTACATTGTACGATATTGTATACCAACGGGTTAAAAAATTATAATTTTAATTTATTTATTCAAATTTAAAACGCCCACGACCTTTACGACCGTATACAATAATAACGGAACGTTTAGCCCTGCATATGTATGAAAAATCGTCTCTAAGCGAATAAATAAAAGACTTTACCTCCGCGACTAGATTGGACGACATCAAATTCTTTAGCTTTGCTATAGCAACTGAGATGTTTCTGGTCGGCCGTCTCATTGTGAATTCAATTGATGCTGCGGCGGTCGTATATAAGTTCTTCGCCATTGGCAACTACCGCCGTCTCCTATCCTCTATATTGCCATAATAAATACCTACTTACCTTTTCGTATTACGGCGGATGGCCGTGTAGCGGTTAAGGGAAGGCTTCGACCCAAAATTGTCGTTTTGCTCGAGTTTAGTCGAGGGTGCTCGCGGACCCTGGCTGAGGACCCTGACCGGCCGACCGTGTCCTTGTGGAGTCGCTGGGACTTCTCAAGGACTTCTTTGCTTAGGTTCTATACATCCGACATGACCATTTTATCAATGTAACGCACATTTAAGGTTTGTTTTTATTACTGGACCAAAAAAGCATACTAGACAGAACAAAAAGTAGTATTGCTAAAATATACGAATTTAGCACAATGTGTAATTTTGAGCGACGCGTTTCGACTTTTTGAAGTCAAGATCATCGTCTGACTTAATTATTAGGGCATATCGCATGGCGAGTCAGAATTTTAGTTAATCAAAGTTTTCACAGTTATTAAAAAAGGTTCTCGGCAAAATTGTATAAGTTCTACTATTTGAAATTGATAAAAGAACTGTGGTCTTCAATTGCCAAATCAATGTTGCTATTTCAACTGTGTTCTATTACTTTCAACTGGATGACGGCAACAAAAGAGTTTTGTTCAACTTTTTTAGTACAGAACGCAGCGAAATCAATTATAAATATCAACAAAGCATTAAAAAAAAGATCGATTTGTGAAAGAACAGTTAAAAAATTCAAAAAAAAACTCAAAATCTTCGATAGTGATGAAAATTTAAAAATCATAGACCTTCTTCGCCACTTATAAAAATAAATGCGTGTCAACGAGTGCGCAGTTTGTAAGTTCCGGATACATTCGTATACCATTCATCCGATTGCGATGAAACTTTGGTGAGTTATTGGGCGTGTATCCATGAAGGTTTTTGCATTAGCACAAACATTATTCATGTGAGGAATTTGTTTTGCGAGAGGTTTAACGGATGCACCATGTTGGCGCATATTGGTCTGGAGAAATAAAGCGGGGTCACAGGGCGGAAAGGGGGAGAAAGATGCGCGCAATTCGGTCTTCGAGGCGAAAGATCCTAACCCTCAGCCCGCAGTATGCATGCCCACAGCAATACACTGCGTAACTATACTACTGCGTTTCTTTTCAAATAATTACTAAGCGTCACTAGTTTTAAATATATATTTTTTTAAATACACTTTCGTCAAAAAAATATGCATCTAAAATATTGTATAAATGCGTACTTGTCTTTGTTAACCGCTTAACCTTTTGATCACTTTCTATCAGCTCCTATCAGCGTAAGACAATCTTCAATTCGTGGCAGAGTCAATTGTAAATAAGCACTGTTGATAGCATACAAGACCATGTCATTTCTTTACATAAACAATACACAAGAAATCGATTCATTTGCTCCAGCTTTAGAAGAAAATGATAATCGGACAAATACTCATTCAAAAAGCAGCGACGAATGGGAAGCAATTAAATAAATAAAAACTGTCGATAGCACACAATATTTGGTAATTTCTTTGCGTAAACAAATAACAAACTTAAAATCGAAATCATTATTAGTCGATAAATTTGGGCTAACGATCTATACAATCATGCGATGTATGCGGGGAAGCTCTCCGTCTCTGTCTCCCTAACTGCGCTACGTTCTCTCTCTGTCTCCGAGCTCAATTTACAAGAGTGCGCTTTCTGAATAGTGGAGGGGGGGATCCCAATCCCTGGGATAGTACTCCGTTAGGGGTTAAACGCCAGTAACTCAACGGTGATTCGTTGTTTCTTTACAATATTTTTTTTAATGTCTAAAAATTATTATGCTAAGAACACGTATTCACATTTTAATGGATCTTGGTGTTTCCATTTTATTGTGTGTATATATTTTAACAAAAAATAAATATTCGTTATTTGCTATGACAATCTTGAACAAGAAATGCTCAAAACCCGTAAATTATCCCGCAGGACAAACAAGTCGCCTTTAACAATTAAAAGGTTAATTAACTATAGACTTTTTTTAAAAATATTTTATTGTTTCTTTAGTTAGATCATAAAAGTACTTGCTTTACACATTTTAATTAAGCCTGAGGATGATCATGTTCTAAAATGAAGTATATATGTACCAAATATTTTTTTATTAAAAAAATATATTAAATCTACATATTTCAGCAGCAATTTTAGAAGTTAATCGCGTCCAGCGATTACAAATTCGAACGGAAATTCCGTTTAAAAAGAAAGAGAAATTGCTTCTCTCGATCGTATAAATACGCAAGAAATAAAAGGTCGCACCCACGAAGTCTTATGTATCGAAATAACCGAAGATAAGTTTTTCTTTTATAATGGTAGGAAAGTGTGTTACATAAAGAACCATTGTTTAACCCAAGCCTGCTCGGAATGACCAAAGTTGGCCCGCAATCGGAGGGTTGTTTTGCAGAAGGGACAAACCGACACCCCCATCCCTCCCTTCCATACGGCACAAAAGGAAAATTTCTCCACCTTCCTCCCACTCAGCCGGAATATGGCTACATCACCGGAATATGAATTCTGAGTGGTTTTATTGGGCCGCGGAAGTCGTGACGTCAGACACAATTTCATACATATCAATGTGAGCCTTCTGTGAAGCCGTGATACGCAATCACATTTACAACTGAAAAAAAGTACGTCAAAAAAATCTTTTCGGGTCCTGAAAGCAATAGCAATCACATTTTGATATCACCTAGGCACATTCTCGGGATACAGCCTTGATATACTGTGCGAACACTCCGCACGGAATAACCGTTTCAGACCCACCCATCAATTCGACTCGTGACCCAATTTAATGTAATTAATAGCCATAAATAACATTCGACAACAAAAAATATGCTTCATTAATTGAGCGTTCATTAAGCAGAGGGAAGATTATGTAAGACTTCACCGGGTTGAGTCATTAAACGGGTCATATATAAATGAATACACCGGCTCTTAGTGGGGTCTTATTTATTGTCAAAGTTATGAAGACGCTGTAAGCAAGAAAGATCGAGAAACGGAGACAAAACAAACTTATCCGAAACTTTCAGCCGATTCATATAAATAGGAACTGTTGAGCAACTTAACTAAAAGGCAGGAGATATAGCCTACATATTGCCATGGTTAAACCCATTGTGCTGCTTTGCTTTTGTGTACAAAAATTTGGAAAGTTTGAGTTAATTTGGACGGAGGATTCATAAAAATAGTATATACACGTAGATTTGTTTTTATGCGATTTTGAAGTTATGCGATTTTCAAAAATAATGGATTTTTCTATAGAGGACAAAGATTTTTTTTTATGCGAATGCGTATAAAAAAAATCTAAAATTAACACTGACGCATGTTACAACTGTTATAATGTGAATGTGTATAAAGCGATAGGCAAACGGAATTGTTTTTAAATCTGGCAACTCTTTTCAAAGGCTTAAGAATTGCATGTAAAAAATAATGGTTAAATCGTAGGATAGTTCAACCCTTTATTCAGTGAGCTAATTTAAAATTATGATAAACTTAGATGCTATATTTGCTTGTTCGCCACTTGTCATCGGTACAAATCTTCTTATCTGTCAGGACCGTCACAGCGTGTACAAAACTTGTATTTAAACAAATAAACACTGTCGTTAGCACACAATATTCAGTCATTTCTTCAAGTAAACATGAACAATACACTTGAAATCGATTCATTATATCATTAACATGTATAGGCATACTGGGATATTTTATTTAGTATAATTCATTTATCAGTCGATAAATTTGGGTTAACCATCTATACAATCGTACGATGTGCACAAGATACTCTCTCCGTCTCTGTCTCACATTCACAATCTCCGACTTGCAAGATACTCCCTCTGACTCTGTTTCTCTCCAAACTCAATGTGCAAGACACTCTCCATCTGTGTCTGTCTCCGAGCTCAACGTGTAAGAATGCTTTTAAAGCAATGTATTATTAATTTATAAACGCAAGAGTAAAATAGTCTTTAATGAAGCAATTCTAAGGTAAATATGTAGTGTTCTTGTTTATATGAATTTATTATTAACTTTTTTATGCGATTTTTGGTACATTCTATCACAATGATTTGAAGTTATGCGGTTTTTAAAAATAATCGAACCTATCCCTCAGTTTTCTTTGTACTTTAAGTATTTTGTTATGCGATTTTTTATATGCGACTGCCCGTGGAACGTATCTATCGCATAAAAAAAGACCCACGTGTTTATCAGTAAAATGCGTCATTACACTTTCGGACAATATACCTTGTATTAAATATTGATAATCATATTTAAATTAAAAGCAAACAGATTTTCGATTGTGTCTTTGGACATTGTAAATGCATTCGATTAAGTATGACATGGGGCGCTAACAATTATCTTTTAAGTTGAATTTTGACACTCCCCATTACGAAATTATTATCTACACGAATATATAGCATTATAAAAATTAAAATACTATATATTAATAAATTCCAATTTTATATATAAAAATCAATGTTTCTTTGTTCGTATTTTATGCGCTTCCATACTGTTCATCCGATTGCGATGAAGTTTTGGGCAGTTGTTGTGTGCACTTACATGAACGTTATAAAATTAGTACAAGTATTATATGTGTACGCAATTTATTATGCGAAACGTTTAGCAGATGCACCATATTGGCGCATATTGGTCTGGTGAAATGAAGCTTGAGCCGCTGGGATGGAGAGAGAAAGGATGTGCCGATCTTCGAGCCCACGTTACACGTGGCTTTGATCAAATAATTAAAATAAAAAATAAAACGATACAATCTCATTTAGAATGCATGCTCATTCGTCAAATCAAACATCGTGTATTTGCTTGTTGGATCAACTTTGAATGATCATCGAATTACTTCAAATTCCCGTGGAAAACTCCCGAGGAAAATCATTAGTTGAAGCACGTCAAAAGGGGACCCTTGAAAACTATTTGTTCCAAGTAATTGATTCAACGCGACTGTATAAACTTTAAGTATGGAACTTTGATCAAAGGAACGACGTCATATGAACTCAGAGGCTTCAGTTTAATTATGAACCATAGTCAATCAGGGTTTCTCCAATTGTAGTCTAAAAAAATTAAAAAATACATCCACTAGCAATGAAATGTAAGAATCACACATCTCGTAGTGTATAACTCAAGCAAAGAAACTTTATAAAAGACATAGTTTTAACTTTACAAGAGTCTTGGCCAGGAACTGGATGCAAGACTAGTACAACGGCACTGCTTCCGTATAACTTTCTTTCAAACAAATAATATGCGAAAATTCATATACATCAAAACATATATGATATATTAATTAATAAATATGTGATATTTCTTGAAGGGAAGTTAATCGACGAGAGTATGGTTTTGACGGTCATGCAACATCACCCCTCAAGATGGTAAGAATCAAAACATCCTGAAAGCAGCTTGTCGTATGGCCTCAAGTGAAACTGTATAAGGCACTGAACCATCTATCTCCCCGTAAATACCCTGATTAATTTCCGGAAAATTTAAGTCGGAGTTGGGGTGTCAAAAACTTCCTCACTACTTCTTCATGCAGCATATGAACCCGAGACTATGAACAATGTAGCAGTTTATGATGCAGCTTGTGCAAATTTATACGGCGTCAATTATTTTGCACGTTGACAATGTATCTACATTGATAAAGCTGCAACTAATTTACAACTGAAATTTATCAGGCAACACTTTAATATAATTTTTTAAACTATAGCAGATTTCCTTTTCTGAAAATCAGCTTTGAGCTCCAAATTGACCTCAAACGATATAAGATATCTAGACTAAAAAAGAAAAATATATTTATATGACGTAAATCTATTCTTAGCATCTTAATCTAAATATACATAACATCAAAGAAGAATTTATATCAGATTCAGACACGAATATGGTTATAAATGAGGATGTTTACCGAACCCAGTTATGTATATTCAAGTCCTTCAAACGATACGCTAATTGACCACATGTCTTCTTTGTCCTTTTGTTCATATATGATTTTGATAGCTCATCATAGGGTTAATTAATGATATTAAAGCATCTTCTAAACAAAGACTTGTTGACCTAAATTATAAACGAGATCAAATATTAGGTTGAGTCATAAATAGTTGCCGGCAAAAAGAAGCCGTTATAGTATATTTTTACCCGTAAAATAGAAAATCAAAAAGTGAATTTTCGTCATATAATGCTTAGGGAGTTTATACAAGGCAACAGTGGTACAGCTACTGCTAGGGTATGAAGGCTACTAAATCGAGACATTCCCACCGAAATCTGGACGCTTGGAAACAGTAGCGTAACTACTAATTGGCAAGCTTAGGCGACGCCTAGGGATAGTAACTATCTAATCTCTGTATACATATATACAGTACATATATGTTTTTCAAATTGTTATATAACATTTCCTTACCGGTGGTGTATTTACTACACATCGACTCTAATAATGGGTATATCGATATGAAATATAATAGATACGGCGTTCAGAATTTTTATATTCCTCCGTAATATAATTATGAATCACATCTAAGTATTATAGTATCAGATACAGACTAAATGACGAAACACTCGATGCTTTAATATTACTTCAGGAATATTTTCAAAATAATATTTGAATTTTCGCAGTTATCGCAGGTCGCCCTTTCGACTTTGATGAAGACATTTTAAAGGTGTTATTGAAACAAAATCCACGTCAATCAATAAGGGAATTGTCAGGGAAGCTAAATACGTCACAATTAGGGAATCCAATCCCGGGATCCCGGATCCCGGGATCCCGGACAGTTTTAGGCACTTAAAAATCCCGGGATTAGAAAACGTAATCCCGAAAATCCCGGGATTGAAATTTTTATCTAACAGAAATCGTACACCTCACTAACACGATGAAGGCTACTAAATCGAGACATTCCTGACGAAATCTGGACGCTTGGAAACAGTGACGTAATTACTAATTGGCGAACTTAAGCGACGCATAGGAGCAGTGATTGTCTAATCTGTGTATAAATATATGTTTTTCAAATTGTTACATTAACCTTTCCCTACCGGTGATGTATTTACTACACCTCGACTCTAATAATGGGAATATCGATATGAAATATAATAGATACGGGCTTCAGAATTTTTGTATTCCTCCGTAATATAATTACAAATCACATCAAAGTACATATGATAGTATATAAGTATTCATCTGCAGCGACGGAAATAAATAATTTGCCGGGAAATCGGGAATTTTGCGATTTTTAGTCCGTGTCTCAGCAGAAAGGAATTTTATCAGTCACATTGATGGTGTTATACGAAAATGAGGGCTCACGCGATCATCAACTCAAACTAGCATTTAAATATCTGATGACGATATCTCCAACGAGTATGAAAGCTGAGCGTGCATTTTCAGCAGCAAATTTTCTGACTTCCAAAATCAGATCCAGACTAAATGACGAAACACTAATTTTTAATGTTAATGTTACTTCGGGCATATTTTTAAAATAATATTTGAATTTTTTAGTGTTTTATTTATCTATTTTTGAATTGTATTTTTATCTTTTCTTAAATAAATAAAATTCTTTGATCTTTAAGTGATTTTTTATATTGAACAAATGGAATTATTAGTAATTTTTGATCAAATTCAACAAGGTAATTTCTTAAAATATTGAAACTCCCAATCCCGGGATCCCGGGACTGGTCTTGGGATTGTCTAATGAAATCCCGAAATCCCGGGATCGAAATTTTGGCTCGGGATTGGATTCCCTAGTCACAATCATCTATTTGCCGGAACCGGTTAGCAAATTGGGTGTGTGGGTGTTACATAATTTTAGTGAAGAGCGCAAAAAATTGAGCCATTTTTAAACAGAATAATTACTGGAGATGAAAAATAAGTAACGTACGATATTGCTGTATAGAAAAGACAGTGGCTTGATAAAGATCAACCACCTTTACCGGATCCTAAAGTCAGTATTCATGGATTTTTTAATCCACCACGAGCTTATAAATCGAAATCAAACAATAATTGCTGACAAATACACTCAACAGCTACAACGTGGCGGCAAAATGTCATACTGGTCAGGCATGCTTTAACCTTTCCCTTACGATGCTATGTATTTAGTACGCCATCTAAAACCCCGTATTTATTACATTTCATATCGATAATAAATATATACAGTGAAACCTCGATTTTACGTTTTCCAAGGGACCCTGAAAAAAAAACGGTAATTGCGGGAAAGCTTCAAATAATAATAAAAAACAACTAAAATCTTAAAAAAAACATTTATTTATTAGTTACTTGTATATATTGTATATAAAATTTATTTTTTAAAAAACTCCTTTATGTTTGTTTGCTTCTTTGTTGTTTGGCACTTTAATTGGAACAAAGACGCCTCAAACTCGCGTACTTTTCTAAGAGCGGATTCATCTATTTCCTTGGAATAGAAAAATGATTTAATTTTTTCGAAGGCCTATTTTGAACCTATTGATCCATCCGTTCGATGCAGAAAATTTTGTGATCCCTTTTATTTTGGCTATTTGCAAAGCTTTTTCTTTTACTATGGATCCATCAATGGGTATGTTTTCAGCTCGCGCCTGCTGGTACCACGTGTAAAGAATATCTTCAAGCTCTCCAAAAGTAGATTCCTTAGCAGACTTTCTTTTATTCGCTGTCTTGCCGCACTTTTCAATTGTTTTACGAATGTTACTCTTCATAGCAACAATCGTGTTTAGAGTTGATGGTGCTAATCCCAGACGTTTTGCTATGTCAATTCGTTTTTCTCCTGGATTGTTTTCGACGTCTTGAATTATTTTCAGCTTCTCAGCTAGAGTTCTAGTTTTCTTCATGGGTGGCGGCATTTTAGTTTCAATTTGGAAAAAAAATCGATACGAGATGTGAGGCAATATTGAACGCAACTGACTTGTACAAATTCAGCTACGCGACTAAAAAGTTTGTATGTACAGGAATCATTATTACCATGAATTTTAAACAATTCTACATTTGCATTGTAACGTAGAGATAAAACGGATTGGGAAATTCCCAACCTCGATACTAAGGAATGTTGGACACCGATGTTCGTCAAATCAATCAAACAAAAGACGATAGGTTTTCCCTCTTTAAGTGACGATCTCCGAATAATCGACAATAGCGTAGATAAGGTAAACCTATTATCCAAAACTTTGGGACTAATCACCAGGATTCCCAGCACTTAAGCGACAATAGCACACAACAGACGATTTCGAAATCATTAAAATAATTCTTCAAAAATTATCCTAAATCCTTAACAAATACTAAAATAATCACTCCATTAGAAACTATTATTAAGAAAAAATAGAGATTAAAAACAAAAAATACACAGGTTCGGCGAAATTGATAATACAATCATTAAAAACTTCCCACGAAAGTTTTCAATGCTTGCCTGAAAATCGGTTATTATCCCACATTATGGAAATTTGCAAAGGTAATTCCGATTCCAAAATCAGTCCAAAAAAATGATCCATCCCGAAAACTATAGACCGATCACTCGGCTGTGTCAAACTTGTTTGCCGAGATACGGAGAAATATGCAATAAAAACGGTCAATCGGGATAATATTTGTGACGGGACCAAAATATTTAAACGGTTTATCGAGGAAATCGGTAAATCGGGGAACGGTCAATGCGGGATTATTTAACGTTGTTCTTATGGGAGTTTGACGGGACTATAAGAAATGAACGGTCCATCCGGGAAAACGTATTATGCGGGAACGGTTTATCGAGGTTCCACTGTATATATATCAATATAATTAACATGTTTTTTATAATAATAAATAATTTTTAACATGTTTTTAATGCGTATAAAGTCGAAGCGATGACACGCACAGATATGTGCGCACGGTATTTATAGGGTTAGAATTCATCCGGAAAGCCGACATCAACGTAATCGCAGCAGCATCAGAATAAACATTTTGAATCAAAGTATGCTAATGGCAAAGGAGCTTTGTTATCCGGAAATATCCGTAGCGAGATTCCCGTAATCCCGACATTTTCATATAAAAGATACCCCAGCGTATAAAGAGCGTTATCACGTCGAGCACATGGAGTTAATACATTTTTATTATTATTAGCACGGATAAACCGAATTTAAGTGCGATATTACAAAATTGGATATGGCGTTCAATTCGGGAGTGGGTCGGCTGCGATTTAGTGAGCTATCAAAAGGCAATCGTCAGTAATGACAGACGGCATTATCCAGGCGTCTTCCCATTCTGTCTATCTGGGGGCCCCCGGCAATTGAGCATGAAATAATCAGAATATGAAAAGACATTGTTTTGATCCCATCCCCCTCGGCCCCTCCCCATGAGCGACTCGCTCTATAGAATTAATTAAATTGGATCCGTGTTCCTAAATGAAGACAATTATGTCATACATTTCCACGCCGCGTCGACTTAACTTGACTGTGAATCGACATTACTCGGATGTGCGTAACTGCTCAACTCTGTCCGCATATCCTCCCAAACAGCTTCCCAAATGTTATACTTCAACAACGTGCCGCGAAATCTTATTAGCCTAGTCTCTGCATTTTTCAGCATGAATTTTGGAATATATCGATCTGTTGAAGTAGGCATTGACAATACAATTAAACAAATATAGTGGGTTAGATAAATTATTTATTTCCTACGCTGTAGATGAATACTTATATACTATAATACTTTGATGTGATTCGTAATTATATTACGGAGGAATACAAAAATTCTGAACCCCGTATCTATTATATTTCATATCGATATTCCCATTATTAGAGTCGAGGTGTAGTAAATACATCACCGGTAGGGAAAGATTATTATAACAATTTAAAAAACATATATGTACTCTATATATACGTATACATAGATTAGACAGTTACTGTCCCTAGGCGTCGCCTAAGCTCGCCAATTAGTAGTTACGCCACTGTTTCTAAGCGTCCAGATTTCGGTGAGAATGTCTCGATTTAGTAGCCGTCGTAGTAATTTCAATCCGAATTTTTCGTGATTACGTTTACTAATCCCGGGATTCATGAGCACCTAAAACTGTCTGGGATCCCGGGATTGGATTTCCTATGTAGGATGGGTACCGCACGCCTTCATCAAAAAAACGAGCTACAAAAACGTACTACGCCTTTTTGACAACACAAAAAAAAAATCAATCCCAACGCCTAATCCCGAATTTACTATAAAAAAGTTATTTTGTACATATGATGGGATATGCGAAGAATATTATGAATTAATAAAACCGAGAGTAACTATAACTGTATAAAATACACTGGATAAAATACAAGAATTAAACTGAGAAGTGTTACCGCATTCTCCTTATTCACCGGACCGTGATTAACGGGGGATCGCGGTTAACGGAGGAATACTAAATATTTACTAGATTCACCATTCTAAAAATGTAAAAATGTCAATAAAAGTGTCTAAAAAAGCAAGCGTTTCATTTTGAACCATCATTGTTGCATAATATTGAAATAATAGATTGTCCAGTCAAAAATGTCGTTTTTTTCATACTAATATTTTCATCATCAGTTGTCTCAGTCATCCCTTTGACAACACATATTGTATATTTTGTTAGTCAAATAACATCTGGAGAACGTTATTTTATACAAAAAAAATCTTTTTCCAAGCCGCATTTCAAGATGGTGGATTTTGTGCCGGACAAACAATTTACACGAAGTTGCATACTGTTCGAATATCTTCAAAAAAAATAACACAACAACTGCAACTAAGAATATTTGTGATACGCTTAAAGAATCTCTGATTGTGCGTCAATGCCAGAGACGGTTTAAAATTTTTAAAAGTGGAAATTTTAGTTTAGAAAATAGGGTCCGAAGTGAGAGAAAGGTTAAAGTGGATGAATGATATCCTGCGAGCTGAAATTGAATCAAATTCAACAAAGACTATGCGAGAATTGACAGACAAGCCCGGATACTTCTGGAGTGGTGTTCAAATACACTTGAAAAAATAGGAAAGACCATAAAACAGGGGGTGTGGATACCCCACAATATTACTGACGAGATCAAGGCGGTGCGATTTAATCGATAAACAGAAGAAACAACAGTTTTTACACTTTCTTATATCTAGATATGAAAAATGGATGTTGTACTCAAATTAAAAACGCTAAAGATAATGGCTTTTAAATGGACGGATAAAGAAGTGGCGTTGAGTATGAAGAGGTCAGATTTAGTCAACCGCCACCAAAAAATCATAAATATTTTATATCAAAACCCTTTAAATTTTATTCTTCCGGAATAAAAAGAATATTAAATAGATGGAAAAAGGTTGTATCTACTGAAGAAGAATACATTGTATCGATGAAATTAATTAATACAATTTTTGTTTGAATTTAAACCATTTAATTTAAAAAACGACATTTTCGACTGGACAATCTATTATTTCAAAAATCACAACCAATGCCTAGTTGGAACTTACAAGACAAATGTAAGGCTAAGTAAGGCACTATTACGCTTGAATTTCACTGTCTTGCAAATAACACAACAGTCCGATCTTCGAACAAACATGAATGCACCACTAAGTTTTGCAGCAAGATTGATACTGGTAACACTTGGTCTAATGATGCGATATTAATGAATCTTTGAATGATTTTTTTGAAGTGAACAGAATCTTTTCAATCGTGAGGCTCATATTCAAACACGCGTCTAACATTTATTATAACGGTCTACCCCGTGTCACCCCCCAAAGCAACGTCGGACTGAATTACACATTCAGGAATACACACGCAAAGTAGAAAGAGGAAATTAGCAAAATAATTGCGCTTGTTTTCAATGCATTGCCGGTTAGGGGGTATAAGTGACCATTTTGGTTCGGCCCTACGACGCCAGCATACAAAATGGACAAAACGGCCGCAGGCTTTCGAGGAACAAACGAGAACCGCAAATGGAAATTAAATCGCCACATATGAACAATTTCAAGAATACAATCCTCCTCTATGGATCTCGCATTACCTTCCGAGATTAGCCCTCCGACCGTTCCACACGGGGGGATCCCAAAAATTTTATGCTAAATTACCAAATTAAACTATTCATGGCGTTTCGCCAGGGCGCTCCTTTCCCGGCTCCCGAAGAGTTTATTGAAAATTTTACACTCTATAATCCAGACAATTGACGGAGTGGCGTTCATTCAGCATAATTACATTGAGCGACCTTAGCGACGTAAGACAAAAGCGTCGCGTAATATAATAAGATACGGCATCTCATTTATTATGTAAACAAGGTGGGAGTCTTCCGAGGATGAGAGAAGAACGAAATAACGGAGACAACCAGGAGTTGGCGAGGAGCGTCTTAAAAAGTAACCGGTTCAACGTTCAACAGACAGATTGCGTCTAGTCGGACCTATTTGTATTAAAGGACGATAGTGTTTTAAAAGAACCTTGCAAAATTACTCATACTTAATTTCTTAATGAAGAAACACTGTTTACTGCGTGCGTTGGCGACTCGGGTTCCCAGCGAATAGTTTATCTTGCTCGTAAATTTTACAAAAAATATCATTTTTCTTCACTATGGAACATGTAATTAAATCTCTGATCACGAGCATCTTCTTTACTTTCATTAAACCCCTAAAGCTAATAAACAAACTGTTACATTTTTCGCTGAACATCTAGCTAGTAAAGATGATATAAAATTAAAACATGTAACATACAATTGCTATTAAAATTAATAACAAAATGAAAAAATCAAATGTTCCTCAATTAGATAAATTAAGATGCAAGAAGTGTAGAAGGACATGCTTTCATAAATAAATGTTTGCGTAAGCTTGAACATAATTCTGAAATTTTGTATTCCGTTTTGATTAAAAACAATTATTTTATCCCTGCCAGAGTTGACGTATGAATACAAAATAAGGTGAAGTTTAAAACAACTTGAACTAAGCAACAGTTCGCTGGGATCTGTAATAAAATTGATATTTTGAGAATGAATGGGTGTATAAACACCTATGTAAGTTAACCTCTGAGGGGGCTTCCATGATCGTACAGATTAAAGAAGGCCCAAGATACGTATTTATAACCGACGGAGTGGCCACAAGGTCTGTGTGTCCATCCGGTCCGCTTTTCGGACCGCTGACATCACAAACAAGCGTCTCACGATTGGACGCCATATCTACAGAACGATTACGAACTTTCATTACTAAACGAAGTTATCCAAAGAAGACTGATCGGGTGGGTTGTTTAAATTTTACAATCGGTCGAAAATATTGTTGTATTTATTGCGGGCCTATGCCTGGGTTTGGTCCAATATTTAAGCGATAACGAAGAAATGAGGAATCAAACAACTTGGGAGTTCATTATAAATCAAACCCATTTCCTGCGCTGCTGTGTGGTCTGTTCCGGGTTATCCCGGACTAGCCCCACAAAGAGTGTCTTCCACTGATCATTTAGCCCCACAAGAAACGAGGTTTTCGCGGGAATGACCAGCTTCAGACCATGTGCACCCGAAGGTGCGATGGAAGAGGAATGACTAATATTAAGTTAAATTCAAGGAATATACTTCCGCGGGTTCACTGCCACCACAAGTCTAACCTCAGTTTAAAGGTGGCTGCAGCAGATGACGGACTGCAGGGGCTACCTCTTTCCCATGGTACTCGTATCGGTTCGGTCATTCTTAGTACCTAGCCACGGAGACGAGTCGCCGTTCGAACAGCCTAAAACCGTTCTCCCCCGTTTGCCTAGGCTGTTGAGGATAGTGGTGAGCCTTTGACACAGTCTCCACCAACTACTGTTATCGGCTGTTCCACACGCCCCTTTATGGGTACGCAGCACAGGGTGACCTGCTCACCCAACTCATGTTAGCTGGGTTACCCCAGCAGCGATTGATGAGCAAACCGACAAGGCTACTTTCGCACACCTCTACTCCACATTATTACCCCAGGGGTTCAACCGTTGCTCACGGGCATAAGGTTGGCTGAAATTTTGGCATAAGGTGTTGGAGTGAAAACCATAACCGAACCGATATAAATGTTAGGAACGAAAGCAAAATAGAGCTTCGAACCAGAACGAAACCGAAAACCGGTAAAACCGTTATTTTTACCGAGACGAAAACCGTAAGTGAACCAATATAAATATTAAGAACGCAAACGAAATCGAAATAAAATAAATAGCGGATCGAGACACTGTTGAAAACAATCTTCTTTTTGTGTTGATCATCACTAAATAATTTGATTATGAATTTAAATCGCTTCGCAAAGATCAGACGTGGTATCCCGAGGTTGCGGTAAAGAAGCTTCGTTACATTTTTACGATGTAAATAAATCAAATAAGTAGTGGCTGTGGGGTGGGAGCTCAAGGGTGGGGTTGTATAAAAGATATGAAAATAAGTATCCTCAAGGTATGATGGAAAGTTTTTTAATAAGGTCATTGTTGGGTCGGCGCCATGAACGCCACCGCGACGGTTTCTGTAGCCCCCAGGGTTATTACCGTACTTTAGAATGCATTGCATATTTTGGAATAAATTACGACCCCTTCGAGGCGAAGCCACCAGTTTCCACCCGACACTATCCGCTTTGAAGCAACGTCCTGGCATAAAGATCAGAAAATATCCAGATAAAAATGTAGCCATCTCAAAAACGTTACTCTTTAAGACCAAACATTTTATGAAGCAGACGTTATTTCATATCGTTGAAACTTGCATAAAACAATTTGAGTTTTGAGCAAACGCAGTTGAAATTCTATTATTTATCAAAGCTCTAATGTTTGCTCACATTTTACAATACCTTGTCTAGTTGAGATACTATATTGTAGTTCCCTATACGATATATTTTTTTTAGCCGTGTACAACTTTTTGATTTTGTTTCTTGTTTTAATAAATATCATCATCATAGTGCAGCCACTAACAGTCCACTACAGAACTATGGGCCTCTTCAATATCCATTCATAGGAAAGGGGTTACATCCATTTCGTCTGTATCATACATTCACCTCCTCATTCGCTCGATATTGAAGGTAGCATTACCACCGAGTTTTATTTTGAACGCTCACCCAACGGGTATCCTGAGTGAACGTATTGACGAACACTTTCGCGAACGTCTCGATAAGGAGTTTGGGGTGTTTGTAAATTAATAAATAATAAATATAGTTATCATTAAATACTGTAAAAATCATTAAATACTGTGTAAAAATCGAATTAAGTTATTCAATGTATGTTAACACATCTTAAGTGGGACATGTAGTTTCACAGACTTAACTTTACAGCGGAAAATGTAGTTATCTCGACATTTTTTGTATGTGTATGTAAATAAAGTATATGTTTTATTGGTTTAACACTTATTTTAATGTGTTATAATTTGGTAAAAACTCGAGTGTGTTCTGTACAAAAAAATTGATGAGTTACATTTGTAGATTTTGCAACCATTTTAAATTTCATTACTAAATAATGAGTAATTTAAAAGATACAGCCACATACAGCCGGGGCTCTCTGATAGGGCTATAAGCGCCACCATAAGTAAAGTAAGTAATCATAAATGAATAAAAGAAAAAACACACATCCTCATAGAAGAAATCATTTTTTTAACATAAAAACCAATAAAACCGTGTCGATTTTTTTAAAGGATAGAATATAAAAGTTACCTGAAGACTTGGATGGCAGCCCAACTCCAACAGCGTCCTAACAACTGCAAGATGCCCCTTATTAACGGCAATATGCAATGCCGTTTGCCTCCTACGGTTACGAGCGTTCAAGTCGGCTCCTGCAGATCTTAAAAGACGAAGAGCACCGGGTTCATCGCCAAAAGCAGCATGGTGTACAGCACGATCACCGTCTTTATCTTCGGCGTCAGCATCAGCTGAATGCCGTAACAATACACGGATCACATCCAAGTGACCATTTTGAGACGCAGCCTATAAAAAAAATACATCGATAGCGATGAGAATTCATAAACAATTCATCGGAAACAATCCTAAATTCAAATATAAAAATAAATCTGAACCTGCAAAGCCGTATGCCCCCCAAAGACACCATTTACGTCCGCTGTAGGTGGATGTGGTGCAACAGAAGCTGCTTGATTCGCATTAGCTGCTTGAGTTAATATTTCATCGACTTTAGTCGCATCGCCATTAGCGGCTGATTTCACAAGCTCCTCATTTACATCGCCGGAAACATGCGTTTCGAAAAGTTTCTTCAAAAGTGCAGATAAGCGCTCTCCTATAAAATAAAATAATCGACATTATAATACAAACAAAGACGCTTCTTAGTCAAAATAATTAATTGGTTACCTGATGAATTGCCCAAAACAGTTCCATCTGATGATGCAACTTTGGTGACAGCATTAGGGTTGTAAGTCCAAGAAGTGTTACAAACTTCCACTTTCAAATCATTATCATGATATATTTGTTGTACTCGCCCAATTTTTCCCAATGTCTAAATAATATCAATAATTTGTCAATCAATGCTAGATCAAGTAAATATTTGATGTGTGATTATAATAGCACTTTTATTAAACTTACAGGTGCCATTGCCTCAGCCCATTCGCCATGTCCGCGCTGAAGTGCTTTAACACGCTCTTGATCAGCGCAAACTTGTACCAAATCTCCAACAACAAATGCACCAGCATTGCCACTGGTACCAGAACCGTTTGCATTTGAAACCTGACGAATATTTATATAAAAACGATTTGTATTAATGCTCTACTCCTGTGATATTTGCAAATAAAGCAAGGGACATAAAATGATAACTAAAAACTATTTGACAATTTTCTAATGTAGTGTTAAAAGAAAGTATGTATGCTAATTAAATACGCACCTTTGTTAATACTGCTGGATTAAAGGTCCAACGATTTGCACTTGGATAAGATACCACAATATCGTGATCTTCGTCTATTCCAACTACAGTTCCGATATTTCCCAGGCATTCAAACATACCATCGGTCCATCCGCCATGACCGTGTTGCAGTGATTGAACTATCTCTAGTTCTAAGTCCACGTTTACCTGAAAATGTAATTAAAAATGTAACATATTTATTTTTAATTTTTTTAAATCAAAGATATTATTTTTTTCATCATTTTATAAGCGAGATGATGCAGTCAATTTCTCTTCTTTATCATATCTTTTCATTGCATATACGCTAATTTCGTATGAGCTATCACTGAGTGCAGCGAGAGTAATTGAAATAAAATAACCCTGTTTAATGGTATTTATCAACACACTATTTACATTCTTAGAATTACGAAACCAAAGTAAACTTAATTTAAGATAATAGATCAGAAGCATTTCTGATTAGCCAAAATTTTTGATATGGTGAAAAATTTTACACCAGTTTTGAACCCATGCCTTTACACAAAGAGTCCAAGATAATACAATATTTTAATAATATAAGCTAATTAAGAGAACCCGGAAAAATGTCCATTTAAGAAATAAGATTATTCATAGTCCAGCATTCAAAGAAGTTTGCAAAACATTGGCAAAGTCTATAAACAAGGATTACGGGTACCACACGCCGCATTAAGTGAAGAGAATAAGACTGCACGTGTACGCATATGTGAAGATTTGCTTGAAAAAGAAACTAAAACATTGTTTTTAGAACACACGGTGACTGCAGACGAGAAATGGATAATATACGACAATAACCTATGAAAGAAGCAATTGCTATCGGCACAGCAGGTACCATAAACAACCTCTAAACCAGGTATTATTATGAAAAAGGTCCTTTATTTAGTGGGACATTCACAATACAATTTATTTTAAATTGCTAAAATCCGGAGAAATTATCACAGCAGAAAATTACTGTAGTAAAAAGTACAAAATGAATTGAAAAAATTGGGCTTGCTTTGATTAACCGTCACATGCCCTTTTTTTCAGGACCCTAATACAATATTTCAACCAATTTCTCTAATCAAAATGAGCATTACACATTTGTATAGTATAAAAAATATGAATTGAACCTGATCGCCGATTTGCAACCCATGAGGTCCTGCCCTACCAGAACCTAGTTCACCGAGTAGTGGTAAATGTTCTTTATAAACAGTTTGTCCTTTCACATCATTGACAACCTAAAACAATAAATTAATCTTAATATTTTCTAAATGTATTAAATGCTTTTTAAAACAATTTTACTATAGCCAAATATTAACCATATTGTAAAGTAAAAACAATTGATTTATAAAACCTTAAGATCTGCCATTCCTTCAAAGCCGACTCTATATAAATTTTTGGCTCCATTATCCCAAACCACATAAGCAGCTGAGCGTGGACTAGCTGCAGACCAATCTTGTATTTCATTAACTTTTCCTCGGCGACCATTACCACCATCTTGATCTTCCCATTGCCAATCAACCTACAAATTAAATTGTTTTAATGTTTTAAAAGAGAATATTTATTGAAGCACATAATGTTGTGCTTTGAATAGAAACCATATTTGATAGCCCTATTTAAAAATAAGCTGTATTTATTTAATGTATTTAAATATTTTCAAGCTTAATATGACAGATCTAAAAATTAGATTTGAAATAATAATCCTATTTATTTAAATTAACTTACACCACGAACAACTCTAGCGCCAGGAAAAATACCCCTCACGGCTTGCTTTTTACTTTTCCTCCTGGGTTCAACTAGTAGTCTTTGAGCGCCGGGAGCGCTAATACGGTAAAATCGATGACGAAGGTGATGTTTATCACCATGATAACAAACTGAACACAAATCATAATTTGTGCATTCAACGCACTTCCAACGTATACCTATAAAATAAAATCAACATTATTCCATGAAATGAGCTAAGAAGTTTTACTTCTACCGCGCAAAAGTATTATAATTAAGTACATATAATAAACATATTTAATGCTAAATTAGACATTTAGGGAGACCTAAATATCAGTCTAATCCAATATAATAGAAACAAAGGCGATCAAAACTGATCTAACAAGAGTGTTCCTAAACAAGAAGAAGCGGCAATTCATAGCGGCTGTAATTTTATAAAGTACAACAACAATTTGTATATTGCACCGGAAGGCGTTGCATTAAAAAAATACTTAGTTGTATATCTTACCAAAAATAGGTTGTTGACGACAAGTGTCACACATAGTGCCGTCATGTTTTACACCAGTCGGAGCACTATCAAGTATACGAAGATCGTAAGCACCAGAACATCGATAATTAGCTGCTGTTCCATTATCCCAAACTACCACCACTTCTTCAGGCGACTCAAAATTTCTGACTGTCCCAACGTGGCCCTCCCCGCCATCCTAAAACAAAGTATTTTCAATTAAAAATGATTTCATAACAGAATAAAAATGTCGCAATAAATTTATTTTCTCAACGCAAATGCTTCAACAACTCCAGCACTAGATATTACGTATGTGAAGCATATTAATATGTCCTATGTCAGCTAATGTTTACGCATGGGAAGCATATTTTTATGAGTTACGCCATATTTTTTCCCATTACTTGTCTTATGAGGATTTGTTGAAACTATTTTTTTTTTATTAAGCACATTCCCAATACATAGTGACCAAAAACTATAAGCAAACATGCAAAATAATCTAATAACATTCTATTATATTACAAAACCCCTGAGGAAAACTACTCAATCTTTACAAATTCCCCACACTTTTGGTCGCAAAAGGGCCCTTCGATACTTTCATTCAGATGGCCTGCTACGTGAGCGTTCTAAATTAAACTCGGAAGTCGTGCTACCTTCAATATAGAGCAAACGAGTCTGGCTGCATTATGATGATGATATTACAAATGCTATTAAAGTGACATTAACGATATTAAAGTGCTAGCATTAAAGTGGCAAATCAAAATATTCTCACCATTTTTATTTTTAAAATACCTCCTACGAGTGAACAAATTAAAATTCACTTAAAAATGTTCAAAATAAATACATTGAAAAGCTAAGAAAAGTTTATCTAAACTATTTCTCGCTAAAATAAATTGTCTCATTTGGAAAATACGATTAAAATGTATGTATAAATCTTAAAAACTATCGACAAGTAGATTCTTACAGAAATATGTCAATGTCGAAAACTTTCATTTAACTCTAAAAAATGTTAAGTACTTTATAAAATTAATACAAACAGAATTTAGAATAATGTCTAATAAAACTTAATTCATAGTCTCGATGAAATAATTGTTGTCAATACTTCCCTATTCAAATGTATTCAACAAGTTTTGCTTGTTTTCTCGGATTAAAAAACTTTAAAAGCTCGGATATACATAATATACCAATTATAACACGTCTAAATTAGAGAGCAAATGATCGTTATACTATGGTAATTGTTTAATAGAAAATAGAGAGACATAATGCAAAATATTAGACCTGTTTGCCCCATTTCCAGTCGGGGCCGCGGATGACCCTGGCACCGACGCCTTCCATCATGAGGCGAGTAGCTCTCGTTGCACTCGAGCCTGCTACTGCGGCGGCCCCCGCCGCCGCCGCGGTCCCCGAACCACCCGCGGCGACTTCCATGCCGTTCCTAACCCTACCGCGCGACTGACAGCTGAGGTGACAGCAAAACAACACTCAAGGCTGCCATATATTAAAAAAATATTTCTGCCACTCGAATTTATAAACAGGATAAATATGCTTTCAATCGATTGATGACTGTTATATCATACATTCCCAATTTTTTTAATATACAAATTTAGCTTTAATTATTTTTATTTGTTTTAAAAAAATATTCAAAATTAAATGTAATATTTATATAAATCATTGATTTATTTAAAAATATGGCAATATAAGGGATGTTTTAAATATGTTAAAATGCCTGTTTATTTAATATGAAAGTTTTATTTTCATATTTTTGTGACAATTCATTTTTATCTTATTTTAAATTTATAATTTTGTTTATGTGAATCTTTTTAATGTGCCATATCCGAACCATCGGACGTATGCAATCTCCAAAGGAGATTTTACCAGAGAAAGGATTTAATGTGGTGGTTTCCTGTTGCCTTCCACACGTTTACACAAAATATATTTATGTGAATAAATATATTTTTTGTAAAGTGCGATACTATATAATTGATTTCTATAAGAAAAATAGATTTTTGGAATTTATTAAGTTTAAAAAGTCATACATTTACAGCAAAAATGTTTATTTTATTACAAATAAGACTGGCCGTTAGTGGATTGCATTTGTGTGCCGTTTAAATCATATGTTGCCGGAATGTTATTTTGAGCAGTCTGTCTTATAGGAATTCATGGCACATTGACTTAAGAAATGATGGCGAGTTCGTCTCGTCGTGCTCGCGCTCGTCGTCGATTGGCTGCAGTCGCATTTCTTTCTAACATTTCTTTGGATGGAGGTCCTCGCGGAGTACGCAACACTCGGGCTTCGGCACCCGTAACGACCCCGACGACCACTGAACCCCAATCCGAAACAGAAAAAGTCAACGGTAAATCCAAAATTCATTCGTTCTTTAAATTCCATTTCATTTAAATAGCCGTAATTATATTTTCTCATTTTTAATCAATCAATACAGACATTAAACGCGTTAATCCAATTTTGCTATGGTCGTTCTTCTCTCACTGAAAAACTGTCCATAAAACAACAAAGCCAAAGCAAAAACTAATTATTTTGAGACAATCATTTAAGATTTTTCTTTATAAGCAAAGGAACGAACGCTTTTTATTATGACTTACAGCTCCAGATACGCAAGTAAAGAAAAATGCAAACAACAAGACCCGAAATTCTACCTCACAAAAAACACCCACTCTGAGAAGAAAAGCGAGCATCGTCGGCAAGAGTCCCGATCATCAATCTTTAAGCTCCGACTCTGAGAGCACCGCCACTCCTGCCAAAGCGCCTCTCTTGGGGCATTCATCCTTCAGAGATAGGTTTGAACCGCACAAAATTTACCTCTTTTTGTATGTTATTTTTGTAAACCTCATTTGCACGATTTTGATTTGACACGTCGATAGGAGTACTAGTCATAGCGAATCCGTAAGAGAAAGACGCCTCGGGTCTATCTCTAGTCAACGCAAGAGAAATCCGCTATTGGGAAACTCGCCTCATACGACGAGCGTCGAAGACAGGTATAACAGTAGCAACGAAAGCTTAAACTTGGGTACGTATCGTTTTGCCAATTGATATACCAGTTTATTTTGATTTATTTCTGTTTTCAATCTGCTAAAGGAGTATTATTTTGTGCAGGACGTTTACGTTCTGGAAATGCATGCATTCCCGAAACACAGTCTATTGGAAATAGAAATATATGTTTAGTTAAATCAGTTAAAGGTGTTCGATTTAAAGATGAACGTCTGGCTCTCGCAACCGAAAAAGGCGTTCCATTTTTGATATTTTCATCGATTCCATTTACGAAAGGACAAAGAAGCGGAAGGTTCGTTTACTGTATTATAATTATTTTGCACAATCCTTTTTTTTATACTAATTCTTCAACCAAATCCAAACACCTAAGATATGAACTCATCTATCGGACCATCGGTTGTTATTATTAATATGCTTCAATCCTATTTGTTGATATATCAATGTTTGATATATTTCTTGAAAAGCATGTCAAATTTGAATTGATAATGTTCAACTTAGCAATAATACCATTAACGATATGCTATTTGCTTACAATAAATATTTTTTGAGCTGTATAAATAATATTATGCATGTTTTCAAGGGAGCTATTGATTATATTTCATATATTAGGGGGACCAAAATGTATTAGCGTATTCAATAAAAATAGTTCTAATGTATTAATAACAAAAAAATTATATACAACATATAATATAACTCTTCCTGCTTAGAAGCATAAAACGATTATAAATGCATTTCCACTTCACCTGCATTTTTGAATCATTTTTATCTCAGGCGGTGCTCCATGGACCCGAAAAGATGAAAATCTATTAGGGCGAGATCCAGTGAATAAGGAGGATATGTTAACACTTCCCTGTTTATTTTCTGTATTTTATCCAATGTCAATTTTGCTCTATGAGGGCGCACATTATCATGAAGCAGTATCGTCTTCTTTCCGTTGAATTAATACGGACGTTTCTCTTATTCGTTTTAATGCAAATCTTCTAATTATCAAAATAAAAGAAGCCATAAACTCAGTCACACGAGGAGCCGTATACGTGAACACTCTTTTGTCCCCCTAATATATAATTTTTGTAATAGAAATGTCCAAAATTGCTATTATAACTCAGTTCTGCCATATGATAATTAATTAGAAACGGGCGTTGAAGATTGCTCTGAAAAACTAACTAGATTTGGTGTTCTTATGCATTTATTTTATTGCTTATATTCTTAATTGATTAAATATCTTGTAAAAACAGGAATATTTCTTCGAGCCGTCAAGCTACCTGAAGTCTGGTGAAGATCTCAAGTGGAATTATTAGGGCATTGATGTTTTTATGATATTGGCTTATTTATTGAGACGTTTTTATTTTTAAATCGAGTTTTATTAATTTTTTCTAACGATTCATGATATTTATATTTGTTGGGTATTTAATGTGTTTTTTTGTTTTTAGACCAGAACTACGCAAAGATGGCGTACGAAGACGAAATACGTCGGGTCCTCGACCGTTGTCTTCGATCAACGATGTTGCAATCGATGCTTTTGACCTACTCGGAGTCGAACGAGGAGAGAATGGCCAAGAGATGTCATATGGTAAACTTTTAGTACCATCCAGAGTCCACCATAGAAAAGTGTACGACAATGAAGGCATGGCCGAGTTAATGTACAATTATTCTAATGCAATCCATAAACACCCGCATATAGTTGCTAGGTATGTCTAAAATGAAATTAGTTTAATTTGCTTGGTATATCTCTTATGTTGCTTTGATATTTTGTTTAAATTAAAGTAATATGTTTTAGTATATTACTAGTTCTCGTCCAGATCCAGGCGAAAATTATACGAAACGTACATTTTTCTTAAAATTGATAAACTATAGATGTAAAGATAGTGAGTATTTAAAGTACAAGATTTTATCAACGTTAATAAATCATTTATTCGATATGTTAAATATATTTGTTTAATATGAATACTGCTGAGAGGTATAAAAAACATAGTACACCATGAACTATTATATTAAATCATAAAAGCTACACACATAAGATGAGACAAAAGGATTATTGATGGATAGGAATCATTATATATTAGTAATCATGGACATGAAATGATAAGGATAGATATTCTTACATTTGTTAATCAGAGGAATTAATCAGTTAAATACGAGAGTAGTCCTATAAATACCCGATTTAACAGAGAAAACACAAAAAAAATGGAAAAAATACTCTCTGTTCAGTCCGATAAGAATATTCCCAAATGCATCTCAAAAAACCTTGTCTGCAGTAGTATTTATTCTGTAGACATGTTCAGGTTTGGCGTCCAAGCGCGAGCTTTCATTCGTCATATCAACGGTCTGAAAAGGAGACCAGTTGGACACACAGACTTTGTGGCCACTCCGTCCTCTTTTAGGGCTTTTTGCAGCATTTCCATGATCTGTACGATCATGGAAGCTCCCTTAGATTAACTTACATAGATGGCTCGCACCAAATGAGGTCGTGAATGAGTCTAGATGTCCTCCCAACCATAAAAACTATATATTTATTTATCTCATTAATTTATGCTGCTATCTTAGCTAAATTTTTAGTTTTAAGCTGCAACAACTAGCTAGTTTCTTTCCCGTGCTTGGAGCGCAAGTGGCCACTCAAAGTTGAGAATGAGCATGTCCTTGCGAACATGGATATTAAATTCAGATTTCGCACTTTTCGACATCAGTGTTTTTTCCTCTTTTCTTCGTTATCGCTTAAGCATCAGGCCATTCCCAACCAGCATAAACCCACAATATTTTAAAAATGAAAATGTTCAGGTATGGCATCCGATCACAAGGTGCCCATTCATCATGTCAGCGGTTCGAAAAGCGGACCAATTGGACACACAGACTTTTTTCATATAGACAACAAACAAAAAATGAATTTCCGGAACCAGACTAGACCGGACCAGACTCAGTGGACTGAGACCTTTCAAATAAAAGTACTGTATCACATAATGATGACAAATTTTTTCCATACTTACAAATTCACTAACAAAGCTATACATCGAGTCGGATACTTCTAGGACTGCTCTCGTACTTTTGATCCTTCTGTTTTTCATACTTCATCTATATTTACTTTCACAGGTGCCAAATAACTTATAGATAACTAAATACAGCTAACATTCAAACAAATATATGTAAATCTGGAACACCAGTATGGGTTTTTGTGTTCTTTTGAATAATATCATACGAATGAAGTGTTGAATTTAGTCTCCTTGCACTTGAGACATTTCTTCGTCAAACTAAAAGGTTTCGACTGAGGAAGCGTATTTAAAGGGCGTTACGGCCAATGTTGTTTTCGTGTTATTGGTATTTAAAAGACTTGTGGTGCCTGCTTTTTTATGAAATGTAAGGATTTGTGATTGTATTTTTTTTTCTCTTCCTCAAATCCGCACATTATTAATTTATGAATTGAAATATAGTGATCGCATTGACATTATATTATTATATCATTTGAATAATTATTTTCTTTTCTTTTATATGTGCATTCTGCTGACTGTTTGTTTACTGTATAAATTACAGGACAAAATTTTTAACACGGCAGACTGATAAAAAATGGTAAATTTTTGTTTGTACCCTAAAGTATTTTGAACTGTAGTTTTTACTGTAGTTTTGAAATATTTTTTTATCTTAGCTATCGCAGCGCATGTGTTTTATAAACGTAATTTTATGCAAATGAAAATGTTTTATTTAAAATTTTGTGTTCAGGATTTGGTATTAGCTTGAATATTTTATCTATTTACGCATATGTTAATATTAATACATTACGTACGAGATACCCGTAGGTAGTCCCACAATTAAAATGATTGGATTTAAATCTACAGGAGGTGGGGCTGGCAACCACATTTTTAAAACATGTATTCGCTTTGAAAAATCATATCAAAATGATTGTCCTGTGAAAGGCATTGCTAAAAGCCACCTCAAAAAAAATGTTCTATAACAGTGTAAAGTTTCGTACAATATAGAATGTATACATTTAAATTACATATCATACTTTCATGACTTACGTGCGCGACATGCGCTGTCCTGAAAACAACCCAGAAAAAATTATCAATAATTATTTTAAAAGCAATGGTAAATGCGTGCAAAATTCCCCCGTACGTAATGTGTTAACATACATAGTTGTTATTATGCGCAGATATTTTTTTTATTATATAAAGTTGATGAATCACAAGAGTAAAACTTGTGAATGTATTTTGAAATAAACACCCGTATTTGTATCACTTTTTGCTAAATGATCGTCTATCTTTAATATAGCAAAAATTATTTTAAAAATGTGATTATTCAGCTCGTTAGTTAATCACTATACTATAAATTGAATTTGCATGAAAATTTTGTGCATTAAATATGGACTGTTAATTTTTTACTTTAACATTTCTAGAAAACGCTATGGTTAAATTTTATTTATTGAGATGCTAGTGGATGATTTTTTTTATATTTGATTATTTAATTACTAATCAACTGAACACAAAATTTAAAAAAGTTTTGTATTATAAATATTATTTTCATTGTGACTAATTAATTCATTCAAACGAATATTCTTTTCCCATATATTTCCCCGTATATGTCCTAAAAATATGCTATAGGTCTCAAAAATATATAATTTTATTACCAGTGGCGGATTTAGCAGCTGAGCCCTGAGCTTATTTGGTTTTTCGATCTGAGACATATTCTAACATTCAAATCCCTCTCACGATAAAAGTGAAACTGCATAATTCAAGATATCAAACACTTTTAAGACACCTTGATTTTTTAAAGCTCACGCCTTCTGCGTATATAAGTAAATCCGCCGCTCTGCATTATCTATCATTCCTATTTAATCTGGCAAAATATTTAAATTTGTCTTATTAATGCTTCTCAACACATGTAAATATTAGTAGTTTATCTAAAAATATAAAAACCAATTGAAACTAATAGACTGAGAACTGGCAGCATAAATTGAGGATCATCCAACATATGTGAATTATTTAATAGTTGTGTTCTGGCGTGTCCCTGGACTATCATTTTGACAGTCTGGCGAGTGCCGTTGTATTTGGGAGGGGAGGGGGTTTAAATCTAGTGATATTTCAACATAATTAAGCTGTTGGGGAGCATCGACATACATGTATGTCCGAATTCTCATGTCCCAAAAAGAGCACTCTTGCACATTGAAGCTCGGAGACAGACAGAGAAAGAGAGAACTTAGAGACGGATAGCTTCCTCACATGCATCGCATGATTGTATAGATCGTTAAGCCCAAATTTATCGACTTATAATAATTTTGATTTCAAGTGTGTTATTTGTTTACGCAAAGAAACGACCGAATATTGTGTGTTATCGAGAGTGTTTGTTTATTTAACTGCTTGCCGTTCTTCGCTGCGTGTTGAACGAGTCTTTGTTCAATTATCATTTCCTTCTAAAGGAGGAACAAATGAATCGATTTTTTGTGCATTGTTTATGTAAAAAAATGACGTGGTCTTGTATTCACTATCAAGTGTTCATTTACAATTGACTCTGCCTCGAATTAAAGATTGTCTTACGCTGATTAGGAGCTGACAGAAAGTAATCGGCGTAAAGCGATTATGACATCAACGACTTCATCGATTTTAAATTTGCTTGCTCCTCAACAGGTTAAGTCCTATCCAAGTAATTTTTTTAAATTTTCTATGAATTAGTAAAATAAGCAATTAATTATAAGTGTTCTACTTGTGGCACCGACAACGCTTGTCGCCATTTTCTGAGTTGATTGAGTTGCTGATTTCATGTATCTGTCCTGGGCCTCCTCCTTCCAATTGCCCAGGCCCAGACGTGCGGCGTCTTTTTCGATTTGACCAGCCCAGCATAGCTGAAGTCTTCCGACGGGTCCAAACACAACGGCACACAGTTCCAGACTGTCATAATGATAGTCCAGAAACACGCCAAAACACAACAATGATCCACATATGTTAAATACCCTCAATTTATGCTGCCAGCTCTCGGTATATAATTAATTAGTTGATAAGAAATATATTTATTTCTAAAAATAGTGTAGTAAAAAACTAGTTAATTTATCTGATATTTTTCTTCACAAACTTTCTCATGAAGATTTAAAACATTCCGAAGATTATGTAGGCAAGTTCTATCAAATTGAATATCAAAAAATGTATATAAACTGAATTAAAGTATTCAATTTATTAATAATAATATCTTTAATATTATTTGTAGCAATAATATATGTACAAATTTTAGCAAAATTAACAGCAGTTAAAATTTGTATACGAGATATGAACAATCGTCGGTTTCTTTAACTTATTACTAACCACATATTTATTGCTTTCTTGCATTATAATGATGATGTAATGGCTTCTTTTATAACACAATTAATACTAGCTTTTCACTACTTTGTAATTAATCATACGAATATCAACTTGTATCTCAAATACTAAATATTTGCATGCAATTTAATTACATATTATAGACGGGCAATGGAAATCTTCCAATACAATATTTCATTTATCGTACACAGAAACTACATCTTATTCAAAACAGATATTCATTAACTTTATGATGAAAATTGCATTATAAAAGTTGTTAAAAGTCATTTCAAAATCTACTGTACTATAATCGTAATGTAGGGCATGTATATATATTTATAAGAGTATGATATCGAGGGCTTGATAAATTAATCTATGAATTTACGAGTAGAAAATCATGTGTTTAAATATGATTGTAGGTATGTTAAAATAATGTATTTTGTGATTGAATTAAAATTATAATATTTTTATTTAAGTACCTGCAGGTAATCCGATGATTAAGCCATCAGACTACATTAATAAACCAATCATCTTGCATTCTAATCTACAGGAGGTGTGGCTGATGACCACGTTTATAAAAAACATGTATATGTTTTGAAAACCATGTCAAAGTGGTTGGCAATGATCTTATATCCTTGTGAAAAATCATTAAAAAATATGTTTTTTAAATGATTAAAATACATAGTTGACTAGTTCCGTCAAGTCAACGTGTAATCAGAGCAAAGATTTCTTATAAATTTATATTAAAGTCGTTCAATGCACTGCAAAACAATTTTTCTGGGTTCAAATCAACCGGTTTTAACTGTGCTATACTCGGTTATTTCCTGAAATGTATTCTTTATTTTTCATATGTATTTTTGGTCAAGGTATACTATTTTTTCTATTATCATTTTTTATGCTTCTCTATTGTATAACAAACTTAACTTAAACAGGTCTTTATTTTCTTTAATAAAGATTGTAAATAAGGTGGATATAGAAATTATATACAATTACGCATCGAAAATATTGTCAATGTTACATGTTTTTGACTAAACTTTTATTCAATAAAATTTAAACGTTGCAAACATATCAACGTAATTTATATACAATAATATAAAACTAATACATTTGCTGTATAGTAATCAATAGTTAATTGATTTCACAAATTCAACAAATTCTTCCCGCCTGAAAATTGCCAATCATAATTTAAGCTTGATAGGCAATTAATATCGTGTAAAAGGCATTCGATTTTTGTATTATTTTGACTCGCTAACATTTATATTTTATTGTTTCACAGGTGTTTTTCTTACGAGTCTGCACAAAGAACGACAGTCGCTTCGTCGCCTCCCCATACAGATGGGAAACCTTTTGACTGGGATGATACGAATGTTTTATCACCAAAAGCTGTAAATATATTTTTTATTATTTAGATAAAAATGAAATAGTAGGGCGACCGAAGAGTAATCAAAATTTTACTGGTGAAAAACATTTGTTCATTAAAAAAAAACTCAAATAATAATCGACAAAATAATTTCCATCATTTTCTATCTCCTTTTACTTATTTTGGTGGTGCTTATAGCCCTATGAGTAAGCCCCGGCCACCGACAACGTTTGTGCGGCTTGTTTTTCCACTTGACTAGCCCAGCGTAGCCGAGGTCTTCTGACGGGTCTGCTGCCACTCGGTTCTCTAAAACCCCTCCTTATCCATTGCTGCCACCCGGCTACTAGCCAAGTATTGTGCTAGGGTGGCAGCGATGCTTCCCTTCCGTATCTTCTTGCATGTCCTTTGTTCTCCTGGATGTCGCCTGTGTGTCTGTTAGGAGGATGCTGCTATTGTTTGTCGTCTTGTACGTTCAACATCCTCCTTCCGCCGCATAGCACACATCGTGTATTTGCACCACGCATTCCATGCCCTGGCATTCGTTAACATTGAAGGTACCATGTTGCTAGGAGAGAGCGAGCTGATTCCCAGCTCCTCCCATAGGATGCTCCTTTCACATAGACAAACATTGTATGTGCAGCATCGTCGTACTCCGCTCTGCAGTGGTGGCACTCCGGGTCGGTCTCTTTGCCTATTTTGTGTAGGTTACCAAAACAGCCGTACCCGGTGAGGACATGAGTCAAATGGTAACATAGTTGATCATGCTTTTTGGCTACCCAGGTTTGGTATTAGCTTGTGCGTCCACCAACTTTTAGCGGAGATGTCCCATCGGAACTGCCATGGTGCTTTGCTTAGCGTTATTCTTGTCTTCACCTTTCTGTATTGCCTGTCTCTCGTAAGCAAGCAGGTCAATTGGCAGTATGGCAATCAGTGCCAGGACGGCATCTTCCGACATTGTGCGCACAGCCTCCAGTATTCACTCTCGAAACTGTCATTATTTTATTTTTGTCATAATTTATTGACATACCGAAGGTAGCAGTAGCCCCGTCGATAAACATAAGTGCTGCCAAAGCTTCAGACCTCGATTTTGCCACAACGTCAATGTCGTCCGCAAAAGCAAGATATCTTCGTTCCATGGCTGTGCGTGTCCCAATCTGGTAGCCTCCCTCATTATTGCTTCCTACGAAATATTAAAGAGAATCGGGGAGAAGGCGTCCCCCTGTCCAACTCCCATTGTCACCTCGAAAGGTTCCAACAAGGCACCGTTAGAACGTACAACGCGGACCAATCCGGTCAAGTACATCCTCGACAGCCTTACCAGCTTACCCAACATTGTCCTCTTTGGTTATTGACCAGCTCAGACCAAACAGATCATTTTTTATGAGCTCTTTCCTTCATTTGAGTTGTTGACAACAAACGATCGCTGTAACGATCTGATCAAATTAGAGCAATTCATAATGAATAACTCCAGAAAAATCCCAGCACACCCAAAGAAAGTCCTTCTTTATAGTTAGCATTGGTTGAGAGGGTCGAAACAGGAACAAGCTATTGTTTTTCGTACTGGATTATCTATCTAATATATAAAAATAAATCTCTGTATGTTCGTATGTAATGCACTGCCATACGGTTCATCAAATTGCAATAAAACTTCGTCCACTTATTGCTAAGGATTGCGCGAGTAACATAGGTATAATCTAATATACCAAAATAAAAATTAGTTTGTTCGTATTTTATGCTCTGCCATACTGTTCATTCAATCGCGATAAAACTTTGCCAACTTATTGTTTGCACTGTCTCAAATAATATAGGTATAATACAATTAACTCAAAGTAGATCTTATATATAAAAATCAATGTTTGTATGTTTGTTCATATTTATAATAAAACCAACAAAATAAAATCGTCACCGATAATTCTTCTTCTTGGAATGTTTGACAAGCGTCTGATTCCACCGTCGACTTCAGGATATCACCATCTTATTTTTGGGCACCTCATTACATCATCATGATTTTGATTACATTGTGTAAAATTATATATATATATATTTTATAGGTACAATACTCTCCGAATTTATTAGACGATCCGGAACTTATAGCTGGAAAGCATAGAACACTTCTGACTTTTACCTCATATATGACTTCGGTCATCGACTATGTACGACCACAGGATCTCAAAAAGGAATTGAATGATAAATTTAGGGAAAAATTTCCGCACATTAAACTAACACTCAGTAAATTGCGAAGGTATTATAAATTATATTTTTAAATACGTTACAAATTATGATAAATATACATGCTTAATTTATCACGCAGCTTGAAGCGAGAAATGAGAAAAATCGCCAAGCACGAAGGCAGTCCCGTCGATTTGCTAACGGTAGCTCAAGGATATGTCTATTTCGAGAAATTGATCCTTGCAAATCTCATAAATAAAGATAATCGAAAGTTATGCGCCGGTGCTTGTATGCTTTTATCGGCAAAATTAAACGACGTTAAAGGTGACACCCTAAAAGCTCTAATCGAGGTTTGTATGGATCGCTTGGTAATTATCGAAATATTCTAAAGTGAGATTGAATGTATGTATTGATTGTGTTTTATATTTTTAGCGTACGGAAAGCATCTTCAGATTGAATCGCAAGGATTTAATCAATTGCGAATTTGCCGTGTTGGTCGCTCTCGAATTTGGTTTGCACGTCCCGCCGTATGAAATATTTCCTCATTATCAAAGGCTGATGCATGAGACATGACAACTCGTCACACTTTGTCTGTCACGAAAGGGAAATCTTTACGATTAACAACTAACGATGAATTCCTCGGTTGTTACTGACGTACATCCAATTGCCGTTTGGATGCAATTGTATTTTTATTATAAATGTAGTATACAGACGTATACATTTTTCAAATGTTATGATGATGTTTGATATGTACTTATTTTTTTAGAAACATTGTTTATTGACATTTATACCCCGAATCTTTTAACGCGGGTATTTAATAATGATACTTAATTTTTTTATTCATTGATCGGACATGAAACATTAACAATTTTATAAATTATATTTTTAAAATTTAATCTCGACAAAGAATGTTGTTATAACTGGAACATTGACTTAATTTCATCACATTAACAATGAAATTATAAATACATTTTTTTTTTATATATTTTGACAAATCATTATTATTTGATATGGAATAAACTAATTAAGTTTAATGTCAGCCTTAAGGGAATAAAAATGGTGCATAAAACATTGTATCTAGGATCGTAGATTAGAGCGACGTATAAGTTTTATACCTTTGAGATTTTTTTGTATTTTGACTGCCTAAAGTTCAAAAATTTTAGTTATTAGTGATTTTATATAAATCAAAGCTTTATATAGTAAGTATGTTTGAAGGATGTAATATTTTTTTGTTGACATTACGATATGAAATATGATTAATTTTGATAAAATATTGACACAGTAGTCATACTTTTGTTTTTCATTTATGCTCAAAATCTAATCTTACAGTATTTTTTTAGAACATTAAATAGCTGACGATTTCTATTGAATAATATTTTTGAAAATATTCCAAGATCCATATCTGGATCTTTAACATATTTTATATTTACACAAAATACCTAACACCATCTGTGAATTTATCTGATCTTATACTTATATGATATACTTACTTAAATTCTAGTCAAGCTGTTATTTTAAAATATTCTTCAAATTCAATTATATAGGATTTAAGAACTTAAATTGAACATTCCCAACGTTGATCACGATTAATATGAGCGATAGAAAAATTATAATCATAGATTGACGCTTCAAAAATATTTGATAACACTTTTTAATACGCGTATTGAATACCTAGACGTACTTAATATCTCCGTATTTTAATCAGTAGACATGCCGCCAATTTTTAACCAGCATATTTGCATTGCACAATAGCATAGTCATTTCAGAATGTATTGAAAATATTGTTCACGTTAATAAATAAATATTTTATAAATGACGTGATGAAAATGACGTTTTATGATTACAATTTTAAACATTATTAAAATATGTCTAGTTTAGTATTGTCTAGAGAAGTATTATTGCTATTAGGAAAGATGATTCGATTGTTAAAAGGGGCTTAAAATAGCGTTCAAACCTCATCATAATAAGCACTGTGATGTCCGAGTAATAAATACTCCAGAGATGCGCTATCTAAGCAATCCTATCTTGTAACGTTGATAATTATTTCGGCATATTAAAATCGGCGTGTTTTATATATGCTTAAATTCTGTGATTCACGAATATGTTTAGATGTAATATGTATAAAATTGTTTTGTGTTTATAAATTGTTAATAAATATTTTTTCTTTTAATTCCATTGTGAACTATTTACTAATCTCTTTCTGTTTTTTCCATGTCACAGAGAGACATCATTAACCCTTTGAGTAGTGAGCTAATATAAAATGTTCATAATCTTAAATGCTATATTTGCTTGTCACCACTTATCGTCTGTACAAACCTACTTATCTGTCAGGATTGTCGTAACGTGTATGAAGCTTGTACATAAATAAATAAACACTGTCGATAGCACACAATATTCAGCCATTTCTTCAACTAAACAAACAATACACTCGAAATTGATTAATTATATCATTTGCATATCATTATTAGTTGATAAATTTGGGTTAACGATCTATACAATCGTACGATGTAGGCAGGAAGCTCTCCATCTCTCTCTCTCCGAGCTCAACATGCAGGAATGCTCTTTCTGAATCACTTTCTGGTCAATCAATACATTGAAATAGTCGAGCTTTGTAGCTTCTCTCCACTCTTTCCAGCATACCAACAGGTATGTTCTTCAGTTGAGCCAGGGTCCTTCGATGATTGGTGTAAGCCACTGAAGATGAGGTGTACGGGAAAGTGTTCTTGCAAGATTGAAGTTTGAACTGTGTGGGCTATCTTTCTGAAACCAGACATCCCCCTTTATCTGACCGTTTTCTTCAGAAAATCATGGTCCAATGATGCCTATTCTGGACAATGCACACCAAACAGTCGCACGTTAAATCTCAGTCTTTCAAATGAGCGCCAACCAATCCATCTCGGAATAAGGATGAAGAGATGAGAAGCTTCAAAACTCAGCAATCTTAATGCATTGACCAGAACGGGTGCCACCTTAATATCATTTTTAAAACATCTAATATATAGAAATTAATCTCTGTTTGTTCGTATGTAATGCGCTGCCATACCGTTCATCAGATTGTGATAAAACTTCGTTCACTTATTGCTAAGGATCGCGCAAGTAACATAGGCATAGTCTAATATATGAAAATCGATGTTTGTACATATTAAACGCGCTTCATAAAATAGTAAAAACATTGTACGGATGCACCATGTTGCCGCTTATTGGTCTAGTGAAATGAAGTTTGGGCTGCGGAGACGGGGAGAGAAAGGATGCACGCGCAATATGGTGGGTTAAGTCGGTCTTTGAGATGAGAACGAATGTGCATACAAACTATGGCAAAAGGCCTTGAGCATCGAAAAAGCACCGGGTCTGGCCAAGTCCCTATGGCCAAGAGGTCCAGAAAAAGGACCTCTGATACGGCACAGGAAAGCCTCTCTCTCAGCCGTCATGCCTAAACACGACCACAGAATGTGATCTGCGTCCATGAAAGGATCCCCACGGAGACTGTCCCTGGGGAGACTGTATGTAGCAGTTGTTCTATACGCTCCAGTGATTCTTAGTAGCCGTTGTGCAATGTTTAGGCTTTGTCTCGCCGTCTTATTACATCCACAGTGCTGCTCCGTACGTGGCAATACTCTCGTAGATTGCTTCATAAGCAATCCTGAGGTGTCTGCCCCCAAGACCCCAATCAGCACCCGCCAGTCTGGATATTTTGTCAAAAGCCTTGGCCGCTTTCAATTTTAATGTTTTCTCTGAATCTGCATCCCTCAGAGATGGTTACGCCCAAATATAACCGCTTTTGATTTTGACGCTGCAAAAGTAAGTTTATTTGTCTCACTCCATGTCCATCAAGTATCCTTAAGGCTGTATTTGTTCTTCCCTCCAGTTCTGATCTTGAATCCCCACATGTTGTGAGAGTAAGGTCATCAGCATATCCTGTTAGTAAGCAATACTGCAGGAGTATCAAATCGAGGGCATCATCAAGCAGGATGTTCCAGAGCATCCCTGTGGACATCCCATTGTCAGGAGCGAGTGATAAGCTCACCTTCAGCTGGTGCAAAAATAATCCTATTGGATCTTATATATATTGGAAGAATTTCTTTCTGAAACTTGGGGTGCAATGGAGAAGTGCGCTTCAGGTTTTTTCCATGCGTTTTAGCTTTTTGCATCTTCACTAAATCTTGATTGATTCTTGGTGTTCCGTGGAAGGATCTGTTACGTGGTTTACTACGTCGGTCTGTGATATCCTATTTCCTTTCATCGGATAAGATTATATTTTGATTTCTAATTTTCAACATGTGCTAGGAAGGCCAAAGCTAAATTGATACTAACCGACGCTCTGTCGATAACGATATCAACGCTTCTAGTTAAGACCTCTATTCTAAGAATTTACAAATAAGAACGACTGTCGACATCTCCCTCTTTCATTTCCTTCTTCTTCCCATAGTTCAGAGATATAGAGCTAGGTAGTGTATATTGGCAAATGTAGGGTTGAAAAATAAAACTAAAATTCTACAAAAATTGTTTTGTTTTTTATTAAAAACTAAGTTTACACAATCTTGAAAATATAAATCAAAGTCATAATCATGAATAAAATGTTACAAATAAAAAATAAACAACAATTAAAGAAAAACGCAAAGACTAATGATGCCTATAATAACATGAGCTAAAATCAATCAATCAATGATTCAATTCATTAGCTCAAGTAAAATCGTAAAACATACAATCGCTGTGGAAACAGTGATTATTAAAGACATGTACAGCATTTAAAAGAAAAGAAAACTATCAATAAATATATTCATAGAACCAAAACAATGTGAGTTATAATGAATAACTCGAAACAAAACCATTACATACAATAAAAAAATAAAAACTTGAATATCAATAAATTAACAACAAATTACAAGTCGATAAGGAAAAAAAAAATTAATTTTGACTCGAAAATATCATCGATATTAGATAATAGAAATGGATAACTTCATATGTTTAGAAAATTTTAAACCTACATTTTTCATCAAATCAACGATGAGTATAATTTTTGCTTCCAAATGTTAAAAGTAATATTGAAAAAGACTAAATTGCCGTAAATTTATGTTGTACAATTTTTTTGAATACTCAAATAGATTCTTGAAATTCTATACGAGCTCACGAAAGGTCTTTAATTTTAAAAAACTACACAAATCGAATAAAAAAGCGCTTTAAAAAAACGGTTCTTGTCCAAACAATCGAGTGGTCGATATGAAAATAAATCAAACCAAGTTAAAATATTCGCCTTCTCCCCGTCGTCACTATTATTGAGGTCACTTGAAGGCATCGTGAAGATGTTTAAAACTCGTGGTAAATATTCTCTTAAATTATTATCTTTCTGCAATACTGAAGGCTTAGATAAAACGTTTTCATGGTTTTAGCAACAATACATTTTATAATTCAGTGCCATATTTACTGGAGACAGTACTTATGATTAGTGCCATATTTTTTCAACGCCGGGGGCGCACTTTGAGCAAGGTACATATAGTGAAAAATTCTAGCCAAACGAAATATTACCAAGATGATATGTACCAAGAATTTTGACTTTTTGACACGTGCGCCCGAGGCGGTTTTTCTCTTTTTTATTTTTTATTATAGGAAATATTTAATACTAACAATTTTTTAGAAACTAATGCCCACATTACAAATCCGTGTAAATAATTAATAACTACGTAGCCGTACAAAAAAACTAGCTTTTAAATATTTTATGTAGCACCTCTAGCAACTAGTTTTTCTGTGCTGCTGTTCAACACAACGAACAATATCATATAGGCAATAATATAAGACGGTCAAGATGACACAATTGTATAAAAAAGGTCTCCTTGACTTACAAGGCTTCGAGGCTAAAACCTAAAAAGTATAAATATTACTGAAAAGGATACGTTCCAAAAATATAATGTATTTGCAATACTTTAAGCGGTATCAAATCAACGTTTCATTACGTATCTTCAAAATATCGCGCAGAATAACTTTGCACACAATACTAAGCACTCAGATCATAGAATGTGTTTTAAAGTCGTCGAAAACGTAGATAAAAGTGGGCAGGAAATTATATAAAATTGATTTGTACTAAAACCTCCCCATAATTACGGGCAATATTTGTTATGTAAAACGACAAGTATATGTTCAATATGATTTATATTCACTCTTGATAACTGAATATTATTTACCCTGTTACCTTACGATGAAATTAATACACATGAAAGACAAACAACCATTCATACAAAAGGTTTACATATACATATACGCTTTGATAAAATTGTTTTTTTTTTCTTAATGATTCCGTAAGATTTTATTTCATGATATTTTTAAGATATGTAAATAAAATAAAGTTCTATTTCAATAATTGATCATAACATTTCAATAATAGATTCAGCCCTTTCGCTATTCGAGTCGATACAGATACGAAAGATCGATTTACAATGCGATTGAATGAGAACATAACTCTATAAAATATATATTTTTATTCCGCAATATCTATTTCAGATATAAGGGCATATCCCTTCTGAATATTGGATACAAATTATTTGCAAGAGCTCTGATCAGATGGCTGTCTTCCATCGTAGAGGAAGATGTGGGAATATGGTGTTGATTTCCACCACATATTTATAGATTTTTGTAAGGCATACGACAGCGTCAATCAGGATAAACTTTGTAGGATCATGTTGGAGATGGGAATCCCGAGTAAGCTGGTGAAGCTATCGTGGATGTGTGTCCGGATCTGTTAGTATAGTACGCTCCAAAAGTGCCCTGTCGGAGCCTTTCGAGATGACGACGGGAATCAGACGGGAATGACCTCTCCCCATTACTTTTTAATATTACGATGGAGGCAATTATGAGGGAAGCTGGCAAATCGGGACACGCAGATCCATGGAAGGATAATGCAATGCATCCGGCCTTTCCTGATGACATTGACGTCGTCACTAAATCGAAATTGGAGACTTTGGCGGCACTTACGTCCATCAACGGAGCTGCTGCTAATTTCGGCATGAAAATTAACTATGATAAGACGAAATATATGATGTTATCGAGGGTGAATGCTGGAGGTTATACCTCCGTGAGTAACAACAATGCAAATATTAAAAGGATCGAAGAGTTCAAATACCTTGGATACATCCTCATGGAGTAATTAATGAAAAACGAAATAACCTCAAGGATTCAACATGGTAATCGATGCTATTCATGGCCAGGACAAGACCTCTGACTCCCAAGTAAAATCGCAAGGTTATGGACTTATACAGTGAGGTGTCAACAACAAGCTTCGTCCAAACCAGCCGTCTAATAGAATCCCTCGAATCATTTTGGACTTGGAGCCGAATGGCAGTAGACTCGTCGGAAGACCTCGAGTACATTGGGCTGATTAGGTCAAATGATTAGAGCAAAATGTGCACAAAGTGCTGGGAAGTCGGCCATAAATCTTCAGAGTGCAGCGCATCTGAAGCACGATGTAAACCATGAAGGACGACCAGCACCGGTGCGGAAGCGCTCAATGCAGTGACTTCGCAAAAGCCCTCAAGAAGCGGAGGGGCCACTAGGCCAAATAGAGTTCAAATTCAACATTGTAATATAATTTAATCTGTAAAGCTGAATTTATAGTCAGTATTTAATCGATTAAAAGCATCATTGTAAGTTGTTTAACGCCTTAAAAACTATATCAAATCATAAAGAACAGTAGAAATAGCGAAAGGGCAACAACAATGCTTTAATACAAATTGTGCATCACTGTTTAAATCGAAAATTAAACTCTGACAACTATGTATACATATGTAAAAACTGTGGATTATATTTATGTATAAAATATGAATACTTTTTTAATATTTATTTTTGGTTTCGAGAACGTTTTAATTAAAACCCTATTCGATTATTAATTACGAGTTCGAATGAAACAAGTAGCGTAAAATAAGTTACTCGTTATTCGCAACTCTCCAAACCGCTTGTGAGGAATCTTAATCGATTTCCGGCCGCTCGATAATAAATTAAATAAATATCCGATATTATATTTTAGATAATATTTAAAAAATAATTGGAAAACGATTACGAGTGTCGCGAGACTAGAAGAATAATTTTAAAAATTGAACCATCCAAAAATACAAACCACACCAGTCACAATCACTTAAATCACAATTCGAATGCCTGGATATTAATATTGGATAATCCAATCGAAAATGTCGTTTCATTCAATTATATAGAATATTTATGATGCGCTTGGATAATAATATAAATGTTCGGCAATGGCAGCGATGACGATTTAATCAATAAAGAGAAAAAAACAACCGTTTTTATGTTATTTTTTACTATAGTGGTGACTCTCAGGCACCACTCAGATCGATGCAGTAAATTGAAGGATAACGGTGCTTATTTAGGTTTGGCCTAACGAATATCGTTTCACTAGTCTACTCCTGGCCTTATTTGGATCATGTTATGAGGTGTCGAGTGACACAATGTATTATATGACTACAAAGATGTCTTATTTTAAAAACACTCGCGACTCGCAACATTGTTTTATAAAATACTAGCGAATACCCGGCATGCGTTGCAATGCCACTGGCTGAATGCTCTCGATTTGCTGGTTCGCCCGAGCGCAAAGGGTTAATATATTATTTGTTTGAATTTAGCGCTTTCATTAAAAAAAACTACATTTTCGACTGGACGATCTAATAGATTACATAAACCGATAATGCCAATTCACAATGAATAATACGAAAAAAATTATTGCTCTCTAATATCATATTTAATACTCGTTATATTCACGATTGAACAAGATTCACTCGGTATATCGTCTAGCATTTTTTTTAGCAAGATTCGACACATGGAGAATATAACTATTGAGAAATAAAATCGTAGTATTTCGGACCGATCCAAAAAACTGTTAATTCTCATTAAAAATACTTAGCGTAACACTAAGCACTTACGACTACGAGATTCTTAATCGACGTAAAAAAATATTTTTTAAGCGCTTTGAATTGCGTTAAAATGAACGGTACGACTATTTAACGTCTAAGTATTTTAGTGCACATACGATGGATGCCAGACAATTGTGATTAGATGGTGTTTATGAGATGACGCTTAAAAATCGATGGATTGTATAAGTGGAATGATGCGAAATACACAACGAAGTCTTTTCAATGGAACCTGATTCTTTTGGAACCTTTGCCTTTCTTACGAACCAATTTTCTTTTCTTCTTTTTCTTGCTGCCGCTGCTCACCGCGTTTACATCCAACGCGCTGTAATCACCAAAACGAGTCACTTCGTCGCCTATATTACTCACGGTGCTCATCTGTCTCTGTTTGTGCTTCTCGGCTTTCGTCATGGGCAGACGAGTGAGATAATTTTCTTCGTATTCGGTCTTCTCGCGTTGATATTTAGACAAAATTTGTTGATTCTTTGTGCCGCTCGATATTTCCATCGGCGTATCCAAATATTCGTCGCGGAGCTCTCGGATCACGTTTGAATTGAGGGCTCGTTTTCTATCGCGGTCCGTCTGTCGCTTTTCTCGCTCTAATCTCGTTTCATCCCCGTCGTAATGCATGGCGGCAAACTTGGGTGGTACGTATATACCTGTTTTGGCATCCGTTTCAGTATTTATTGTCTCTCGTTCTTTCTCACTTTCGGACGATTCGTTTTCATCTTCGTTGACTTTGCTCACTAAATTCTCCGGATGCGCTTTGAAAAGCCCCGGATCGTTGCCCGATCCGGCGCCGGTGACTGCACTCTTGACTAATTTATCAATTTGATATTTTAATTTGGCATCAATGGGACGTATCTTTTCCAAGACCGTTCGTATTTCGACGAGCCTATCGATGGCCGGATCCGCTTCGATCTTTTCGCCTGAACATTTTCGCAAGACAATATACGTCAAATTAATGAGATAACTGAGGAGCATGTGATATTTCATTTCGAGAAAACTTAAGCCTTTATCGGTGGTCATTTCTCCGTTTTTAACACGAACGAGCATATTATCCACAAGTTGTGCGACTTGCCGTACATTATCATTCATTTCATCTAATAGTCGCATAGCCTGAGGCAAATCTTGGCGTTCGGTCTCTTCTGCGGCCTACAAAATAAAGTTTAATTTTATTAACATAACCTATAATTATATCAATAGACATTTAAACTACAAAATATATCCAATACAATATTAAATCTTCAACTAAATTTTAAATACGAATAATACAAATATAATTTAGACAAAACGAGGAAATAAAACGCATAATGACAGATGTAATGAGTGCCTAATGATTTATAGGTTATATTTCCATATCTAATAGAACCATTCCAGTGTAGTGTAAATTTTGAAAGTTACACTTATTTCACATTAAATATGAACATTCTGCTAAAAATATATATGTTATATCAATTTATATTGCAATAAATCCTACCATTTTTATAATGGATTCATAAATATAATTGAATTGCAATGTTGGCTGATATATTATAAAAGATCAGTTCGTCAACAACATAGGGCTGTAATAAAAATTGTAACACGTTTCATACGAAAAAGCTCGTACGTTGCAGCGATCACTAAAAAAAAAAAAACAACCCCTTCCACATTAAAATGGAGAAAGAAAAATCTATACTAGACAATGTTTTTTTTTTTCGCGATCAAACCACGCGGAAAGACCACAAATGCGAATTGATACACAAACGAAACGTGGCGAAAAAGATGAATCATCGACTGGAGATTGAGAACGACGGAATAACTCACCTGCACCATGATTGCGATGGTTGCAGCGGCTGCGGCCCGCGCGGCCACGCGACCCTATAAAAATTCAATGTTATGAACACAGATGGCAGTAAAAATTAGGAAAAAAATACATTTTTTATTGCTAATTTGGTCTATGCAATGCAATATACGGCCAGAAACTATTTGGTCGTCGAAACCAACGGCGAAAACGAAAATTTAAAAAAAAAAATTGACGTTTAATTCATATTGTAAAAAATCCTTCATATTTGTTCCACTTATATAAATATTAATTTTTAAATGAACTATAAAATATTTTTACTCTTTTTATTAGATGGAAGAACACGTTTATAAAACAATATTAGATTGCTTCCTTAAAATTGTTATATTTTTAATTAAAAGCGTTTTCGTTTTATTGCTGTTGTTTCTTGAATATTAAATACATTATTATATGTAAAATTGATTAAATTTACTTTATTGACTAAAACTATATTGTAGTTGCTTATAATAAATAGTATATGTACTTTATATTAAATTAACATTGACTACTTGTAGACAAACGAGCATTTACAATTGTTCAGGTTAAAGCTTGGTAGATAGACTGTTATTTCCTGATTTACATTGTATAATCACTGACTAAAAACAAAAATTAGCTTTGTAGAAATGGGCGCAAAATTTCGTTCGTTCCCTTTCCGTACTAATATGTCCTCATATGGACTAAAATTGGTTTATTTGCTTAGCTCAGCGGTTTTTAAATTTATGTAGTCCGCGGACCCCAAGGATCCGCAGACCCCAGTTCAAGAACCGCCAGTCTAGAGCTTCGCACATTTTTAAATCGAGGAAAGGAAATAAAACTACAAATATTATATACATTCATTACCATTTATTGCATTTCAATCTAAGTGTACATAATATATTTAAGGTTTGTAGAAAATGATAAAAGTGCAAATTCTTTCAATACTACTATATACGTAAAAGAACATTTGTGTTTAATTCATCCCAAAACACTTTATAAATATTAGCATTTTCCACAAAAAAAGTTTTGAAAGATGTCGAAAATCATTTATCCAATCTACAGAATGAAATTCAATCTCTTCTGCGATCCCTCGAAGTCGATCTACGACTGCGCCTTCTGTCGCGGCTGCGACTCCTCGATCGACGATCAGATCTGCGTACAAAATGAAAATAAATTAATATCCCTCGTACAATGGATAAACATAAAATTGAAATTATTTCGTGCATCAATTACCTATCGGAGCGTTCTCGTCTGTCGCGGGATCGTGAGCGATGTCTGCGTGCTCTGCGGTCCAGTTCGCGACCTCCCACATAATGACTCCGACTGCTTGTTAAGCGCCGACTATCGTCGCCTTTGTAATTTTTACGACGTTCTTCCCGTCGTACGTCAATGTTTTTCTATCGAGTAAAATATTTCGATTCGATTAAATTAACAGTAAGAAATAGTCTTTAAATATATATTTATATACATGTTAATACATTACCTGCAGTTCAGATAGTTTTTCTCTTATTGTAATAAATCCGAGGTGAAGTTTTCCACCAAAATGATCAGCAAGACGTCTGTCATTGTCATGAATACCGAGATACGCAGAGCAGACTTCACAGACTCTCAATTTTTGTTGCTGATAGCTACTTGCAGGCATTGAGTTTCTGTACTCTTGTTCAGCATCCGATTTCTGTTTTCTCAGTAGCTCAATCTGTAATTCAAATAAATGAACTTTAACCCTATTGATAGCACACAATATTCCTTAATTTCTTCGGATTATTTCTTAATGTTTAACTTGCATAGCATCTGCTTTCTGTTGTTCAGCTATTTTTACCTATTAATGTGTTGCGAAAATAAAAGGACAGGGTTACCGCGCAAAACTGCCGGTTTACTTCCAAAGGAGTGATGATACTCGGCTAATGACGCCACTCCAGAACAGTCAAAGGTGAATAACAAAATTTATCAACGATAAAGATGATGCGAGTATCTTAACACATCTCCATCGGGAAGGGTATTTATACCCGTTGCGCCGGCTGGTGGTTACCGGCGGGAGAGGTATTTATACCTTTTGCGTTGACTCCACTTTGACGGCAGAAAAGGTATAGATACCAAATATTTTTGTATGAACATTGAATGTCTAACGCTTTAAAAAGGTTCAAACTATATTTACTTCAACAAAAAATTAAAATATAAGTATGATATACGCTTTTAGTCTGAGTATAAAATTACGTATAAATAATCTCATGTGGCTGATATCAGACGACTGCTCTAATGAAATAAACAATTTCAACAAAATTTAAACACTTCATAAATATGTCAGAGAGACAATTTTTTGTTTATTTAAGTCAGTCATTAACCCCTTGCGGTCCAGTGTCCACAAATGTGGACATTTCTTTACAGGTACTTTTTAAAATATTCTGTAATGATTTTAGTATTTTTTTTAAACTGTGGAATGAAGCGAATGTTCTAGAAGGAATACTATTGCTTTTCTACTAATTAAATAACCATTTAAGGCGTCTTCTCACTTAACAAATTTAAAAAAATCGATTTTTATTTTTTATTTTTGAAAGTACATATCTTCAAAAATGTTACATCGAAATTTCATAAAGATCAGACGAGTCTAACTACATTTTTGGGTGACCGTTAGGTGACTACCTGAGAGCACCCGGCTGCATACGTATTGTTCAGACTCATGGTGCAAATACAAGAAAGTGGTGAAAAACAATCAGATTGAAACTTTTAAACATCCTCCTGCTCTAGCTGAGGATGTTCACGAGGTTTTGAAACCGATTTATGAAGATCTTCGGAGGAAATACCCAAAATAACAACGAGTGTTTCAACAGCTGTGTCTGGGCAATTTTTCTGCAACCAAAACTTTAAGCGCGTTTATCTCAAAACAAGGTTTTTCGTTGGCTTGTTGATGAAATTTCGGAAACTATCCGGCCGATTGTCATGAAATTTGAATGACATATTCTTCATAGTTATGGCTATAGCGCATATCATCAAATTTTTGAAATTTTGATTTTAAGTAAATTTTTTTTACAAAAAACTGCAAAAAAACGCGTTTTTTTTTACTTTTTCGAAAAACGTGCGCCATTTTGTTATTTTCGCGAATATCAAAAATTTGATGATATGCGCTATAGCCACTGATATACTGAATCTAAAACAGTTTTATTTTTTTGTTTCAAATGACCCATCTCGGAGATACCATCAACAAGCCACGAGCATAACATTTCTACACGGGTTTTTCGATGCTACTGTTTTATTATAATAATTGTTCAAAAATATAAAAATAATTTTTTTTCATGTACTTAAAAAATGTGTTTATTACATAAGATCCATTTTATTCCATAATTTTTAGCGAAAATCCTCGAAAAAAAATCCCGAAAATAGCCTATTTTTGAGGCGCCTAAAGTGAGAAGACGCCTTAGTAGAGTAAAGGTGTTGATCTCGCTGACCAATACTTATCGTACTATAGTCTAATACGCATAGAAAAAAATGGACAAAAGGAGTGGTGTTGTATTTGTTGAGCTGTGTTTTTTTAAATTCTTTTATAGTTTAAAAAAAGTTAAATTTAAATAACAAACTAAGTTATAAACAATTTTTATTAAGCATCGCGAAGTGTTGGAGTTTTATTCGCGCCACAGTTGATACCGTATTGGATGAACCAGAACCAGGACCAGTCGAAATTATCACCCAAAATATGTAAAAGAGATCCCTCAAACGATTGTTAATGGAAATGAAACAAAATCAAGCCAAAAAAATAATGACAAACGGTAAAAAAAAAGAATCCCCAAAGACAATGTCGTGTGTTCATAAAAAAAATCATTGACTACTAATGTGTAAATTTTGTGAAATTCCTTCACATCGAGGCCAATGTTTTTATAATTATCATACAATGCCTAGATATTAGAAGACGTTTTACGAATATTTACGTAGTTAATTATTTCTGTATAGCTTTTATAAATATATATTTATATCTTGTGAGTGAATAAGTAAATACGACTTTAAACATTATCATTTGTCTTAAAAAGTTTACTAAATGAAGAAGCACTATTTGGTAAGTGATTATTTAAAATTTCATTGGAAAATATGCAATACTTTAAGAGATATATCGATTTTTGTAAAAAATAGTTTTTACGCAAAATACTCTTGTTTACGCCCGCCGTACGTAGCAGCGGCCTTGAACGCTCGCCCGATGGTAATGTGTTAATTATCAAAACAATCGCCTACTCTCATGACAACACGAACAAAATCGTCTTATCTTTGTTGAAAGAGCTTAATAGTTTATTCGACGATAGTGATTTCAGTTAATTATACCTACATTTTACAAGGGTTAAAAGATTGTTTAGAATACGATTTTTTGAATAGTAAGTATGAAATTGAGAATATTTAGAAGTGTAGGGGTGGGTACCTTTACGGCACGAAAATCGCACCCTTTTTTGTGCGATTTTCGGCGAAACACATCTACCGCACAAAAAAAAAAATTTAATTGTATACGGTACTTACTTCTTCCATCAAACGCATGCTCTCTTCGACCAATCCTTCTTCGCCGAGAGCTTCCGCGCGTGCCAATTTTTTGCCAATGTTTTCAGCGAGCTCGTGCACTGCGTTTGCTTTGACGGCCACTTCGGCTGAAAGTTCTTCTTGAGTTTCAGCCAGTCGAAGTTTGGCCGCTTGAGTGCGTCGATCACAATCCCCAATGAAAGCTTGAAGATGTTCGGTGGCCTGATCAAAGATGTTATTGGACATTAATTTGACTGCTATTGATAACGGGCGATTGAACGAATACGTAACAATCGTCATACTCACATCAATATCATAGAAGTAGTCCTTTGATTTTGACGCATTTTCAAAATCTGCTCGGAGTGCTAAATCATGTATTTTTGGACACTCCCCCAGATCCATTCGCTGTGAATTACGTAAAATGAAATCATTAATATCGATAAAATATCTATTTAGCACATTTAAAAAATGAACTTCGGCAGAAGTTCATTTTAATAAATTACACATTTTGACGACAGGAAAGTGACTTAAATTGAATTATTACTCTATGCATTTTTAATATATCAGTCTTGTTATATAATACATAAATTGAATCTATATTTTTTTACAATGATGTAAAATACATTTTGCAAATAATTAAGATTGATCACCGATATACTCATCATGCATATTTTATTGACTCTTAAAAACCATTTGTTTTGGTTTTCATTAGACAATATTAATGTTTTAAGCTTTGATTACACATAAATAAAATGTTTGGATGCTTACACACCAGATGTGTCCGAGGTGTCGATCATCGAAGATAAAAAAAAAATCATACATGTTTAATACAGACACACATAGAATCAACTGTTTTTTTATTAAGTAAAGATGATTTATTTTATGACGGCGGCTGCTTTGAATCATTATACAAAAAACTTTCCAAACAATACATGCTAATATAGTTAACGGAGGATCAGATATCAATTAATCTGAGAAACTCTCTACCATCTAGCATGACTCGATTTGTGATGTTTCAATAAAAACTAAAACATTTGATCCGATATATAAAAAAATGCATTCCTTTTTACTTGCCCTTCCATCGAGCCGAATTCTAACACATAAATATGTATTTAATCTCATACTCTCCGTTTATCCAGCACCGGTTCAAAAAGAAAATTGAAGAAAAATATAATTAGCTTTATTATACATACAAATTTATGATGAGGAGTATCTGCCAGAGGTATAATGATTTCAAAACACGTTATGTGAGTAAATATGTACTAATAAAATGTAAAAATGTTATGCAACATACAAAACATTGCAACGGTATTCTGTAAAAGATTCGGTTTTGAAAAGAATAAATTTGCATAATATGCTATTCGGGAGTACAAAAAAACATCTGTGTAATTATGTATCATTAGCATTTTTGTCGTCGGTTTTTCATCTTTTTCAAAATTTTAACAGCGTTTAAACGGCTCCAAATTTTCTTGTAGGCAAATAAACATATACTCACAAAGCGACTACAAATATCTTGAATACTTCAGCCGCATACGGTGATGAATCGATATTAACGGGCGGGATAACAACTGATAATATTGATTATTTGGGGAATATTTAAAATGCATCAGAAAGCTAAAATTACAACTGGATCGACGAGCGTCTAAACTCTTCGAATGGTTTTAGTTAGAAACTGTCGTATATATATATGTGGGAGAGTTAATACAAAAATAAAATAATTAAACAAAGTTAAACTCGCCAAGGAATAATAAGCTTCGGTTACGCAAAAATTGTTCAAAACAATATAAGCCATATATGATTGCTCTCGAGATGTGCATCGGTATTTTATTGTGATATGCCACAGTATAAATGTGAACGGATTTAACGACTCGATGTAACTAATAACAAAATTAATATACCACTACATTTATGAATATTTCGAATTTATCGGGGAATAGGATAATAATTTATCTCCTTCCAGGCAATCAGATAAATAGATCTTGCAAACAATACTTTATAATCTAATCGAATACAGTTCAATCGCTGTACTAGAAATGCTATTCAAATGATGTAAACTAGATTACTTTTTACGTTATAGCAATTAGATTGAATCAACCATCCTAACAATACAAACATATTCATCTTAATAAAACAACAAAAAAGGAATGAAAATAAACAAAATCAGGTAGTGTTGGTGAGCTTTGTATTTTGATTGTGAACAGAGAGGTTTTCAACGGACTATAAAAACGAATCGAACGTATCGTCTGTGAGGAGGCGAATTTCCGCCGACGTTATAATTATGTTACAAAGTTTATCCTGCAAAGAATTAGGAATAATACCAAAAATCTCTAATTTACGTACCCTTCTGACGTATGGCCCATTTTAGATATTGATTTTTAAATAGAAACAAATTTACTTACCAAATGCTCCCAGGAGCGACTATCTAATCATAATCAACAAAAGTCTCGAATCTAATGCGATTCGCATGAATTTTAATTGATGCACAGAGAAATTATAAATTTCAATGTGCACATAAAAAATAACAGGAGTAAACCTATAGACATAATAGCTTTATACGTACGGCAGGGTACTTACAGAACGCCTAACTCATTCATTTAAACATTTTCTATCCTCTCTTTAAGTTTTAGATAATGTGACGGTCAATTTCTGAAAAGTATATTGTACTAGCATTAGTGCCAACAGGAATACCTTTTCTCCACACAAAACTTTCAAATTGATTCAAAGGCCACATTGTCGTGCAATATCAATCCATATACGAAGACAATTCATGTTTTCACATTTTTTGCATTAAAATAAAATATAAATAAATAGATGAAATGCTACTTGCGTTTTTTAACGACAGCCAATATTGATATTAAAATAAAATAGCATCGATTAATATTCCACAACATGAAATGTAAACGGAATCAAGAAATTATAAACAGAAACAACACAGTATAATGAGCGAAATATGCAAAAATTAATATGCGCGTACACATATTAGCAACGTATTTTTGCAGATTTCTGATTTAGAGATTTACAAATTAGAGCGATCGGATCGAGGCTCCGGGTTTATATTTCGACTTACCGTGGAGAGCAAAATTTCGTGAGGGCAGCACCCCAAGAGGAAGCTTTTGCACACAGAGCTATCCGAAAATTTGACCTGGAACTTATCCGTTTCACCTAAACAATAAAAATGCAAAATAAATAAATAGCACACTCGCGCAATCATCGTTATTTTTGTTAACTTGCCAAATGTATTTAGAGCCTAGAAATATATATGTGTTTATGTTCCGTGAATCATCGCGGCCACTGTGGAATTTTCAAAGTCTTATTTAACATACTTAAACATGCTTTTAACAATATATTGCATACTTCCACTGTGCGAGAGAGCAGACATGCTATGCTCTAATGTAAATCCACTTGATAATAAATACGCATACGACAACATCAATCGGGAAAAGCTTTGGAGGACCATATTGGAGATGGAAATCCCGGGTAAGCTGGTGAGGCTGTGCGTGACCGGATCGGTCAGTGTTGTACGTTCCAACGGTGCCCTGTCGGAACTTTACGAGGTGACGATGAGAGTTAGACAGGGGGACGCCCTCTCCCAAATTCTCTTTAATATTGCGTTGGAAGCAATTATGAGGAAGGCTGGCAGATTAGGACACGCACATCCATGAAACGAAGATATAATGTATCTTGCCTTTGCGGACGACATCAACGTCGCGGCGAAATCGAGGTCGGAAGCTTTAGTGGCACTTACGTCTGTCGACGGGGCTGCTACTACCTTCAGTATGTCAATCAATTATGACAAAACAAAATTAATGACGGTGATTGAAAGGATCCAGGATTTTAAATATCTAGGATCCATCCTCACGGAGAAAAACTTGATATATAATGAAATAACTTCCAGGATTCAATACGGTAAATGGTGCTACCATGACCTGAAAAATATATTAGGAAACAAATCACTATCAGCTAAAAGTAAAATTTACAAAACATTGATTAGGTCGGTAGTGGTTTGTTTGGGGGGTGAAACATGGACCATGACTGGTCGGGATGCAATGCGCCTTTAGAGGTTCGAGAGAAAAATTCAGAGGTCTTCTCATCGGATGGGCAATTGGAGGGAGGAGGCCCAGTATAGACGAAAGTGGCGGCAAGCGCTGTCGTGTTCAACTTGCATAGCATCTCCTTTTTGTTGTTCAGCTATTTTTGCTTATTAATCTGTTGCCGAAATAAAAGGACAGGAATATTGCGCAAGCCTGCCAGTTTATTTTTGGAGGAGTAGATTTTGCAAGAGCGGTGATACTCGGTTAATAACGCCACTCCAGAACAGTCAAGGGGGAATAACAAAATTGATCAACGATAAGAATGATGCGAGTATCTTAATTATCAAAACAAACGCCTGTTCTCAAGACAACACGAACAATCACCCTTGGATTTCTAGACGCTGTCAACCATCGTGGAGGAACTTCTCTGGGAGTACCAATGCGGTTTCAGACCAGGCAAGTTCACTGTGGACCAATTATTTAATGTGAGAATATTCTCGCAAAACATGTGGGAATACGGTGTTGATTTCCACCACATATTTATAGATTTTTGCAAGGCATACGACAGCATCGACCAGGATAAACTTTGTAGGATCATGTTGGAGATGGGAATCCCGAGTAAGCTGGTGAAGCTGTCGAGGATGTGTGTGTCCGGATCTGTTAATATAGTACACTCCAACAGTGCCCTGTCGGAGCCTTGAGATAACGACGGGAATCAGACGGGAATGACCTCTCCCGACCCAATTATAAAGGAGGCTAGCAGATAGGGACACACAGATCCATGGAAGGATAGTGCAATGCATCTGGCTTTTGCTGACGACGTCTTGGCTAAATCAAAATCGGAGACTTTGCCGGCACTTACGTCTATCGACGGAGCTGCTACTAATTTCGGCATGAGGAGGTCCAGGACAGACGAAAATGGCGACAAGCGTTGTCGGTGGCCGGGGCTCTCTGTAAGGGCTATAAGCGCCACCAAAAGTATGGACCAGGGAGTTATTGCCACATGTAAAGCCTATTATTTAAAAACTACATTTGCTCAAGCAATACTAGCACTCGACGATGGAAAATCGTTTAAAGAATTTTAATATTCACCATGCGATTAAAAATACAGGAAAAGGATGACAAGAGGTCACATCATCGTGCATGTATGGAATATGGAAAAAGTTAACTAAACATTTTGAAATTGAACACACTACAAATTTCATTGTAGAACTTTGCCAGAAACTTGATATTAATATTGATCATGAAGACTAATTCATTATGCAAAGATGGATGTTTTTTAAAAAGACTACTACTGCTTTTTCTTCCACTACTGATGATGAGCCAATGGACTGTACTTATATAAGTACAGATGACGAATGATTTTAAATATTAAGTAAATATTTTATATTAATAAATAAATACAAATTTAACATTAAAAAATATAAATAAATACACACGTTTTATTTCAACACAATTTAAGTTACATATTTTGTATGAAATTCGACTTACAACCAACTCGACTTGCGATCAAAGTCCGGGAACGTATCTCGGTCGTAAGTCGAGGACAATCTATATGGGTTGCCTGTACAGCAAGACCTTGCTACTGATATGAGTGTTGGACACAAGACACCCGTCTCTGTCTGCAGATATTCGTACCAATAGGGTTAATAGAAAAAATGCTTATGATATTTTTTAATTGCTCTTGGTGCTATGATGGGTTTTGCATATTAGAAATTAATTTTGTTAAGTTCCTTTTGAACTTCAAATACTCCCCATGATCTTATAAAGTTACTAAATGAACTGTAATCGATATAACACAGCCGTATGGCGGATCTGAGACAATTTGATAATAACTCTTTAACAAAACAACATATTAAAGCCTCAGAGAGTCAAAGGCGTGCGTTTCTGTGAACCTATTTTTGATGCTATGTAACACGGCACTATGGATCTTTCTGTGGAGCGATGATAATCTATCAATTGTTTTCATTAAACATGAGAAATGTAATCCGTGTGTCGCACCCTGTATTTTGTTATAAAAACTTATACTTTACCGACAGTGAATGTTAATTTTTAATAACAAAAGATGCATTTCAACAGCAAATGCATTAATATTACACTAATCGAAACATGCATTTTTTTCATAAAATATAAATAAATAAAATATTAATAACATTTGTATAAATTACATAAATACATTTGAGTGCATATAAAGTTTAATGTGTTTTTTTTGAGTGATGAGAATTATAGACCCGTGCGCCCCGATTCAACGGAAAGTCATTGGAATCATAAATATTAACGACCCATATTTATTGAATTAATTATCAATAAACATTAAATGTTTATAAACTTCATCAAAGTATTTAAAGCAAATTTATAACCGAAATAAGAACACAATAAAAGATCCATAATGCGTATAAATAAGATATATTTTTATCGCGATTCAACATGATTTGCGTTAGATTATAAATAAAAATATCAACATTGTGTCGTAAATCTTTTTCAAATGCTATTTAAATTGAATAGTAAAAATAACAAAATTATATCAAAAATTGAAAAATAATTTATTAACCACACTAGGTTACGAAACAAGTTTCATCAATATAATTGTTCAGAGTTTAAGATATAGCAAAAATAGTTCTGATTCCAAATATATGCGTTCGCTCGCATGATAATCAATTTATCAGGAACGATAGCGTTACATCTTCGAAATCATTGGCGAGCAATTAAATCAAATCAATCATCTATAGGTTATTTTAATACCGTTCCTGATCGTTCGAGAAAAAGACCGCCAGGATAAGATTGCATAACTGATGAAAATAAGAATCGCAGGACAGGCAGCGTTTAAAACAAAGAGACTAAATACGGAGCGCATTCGACAGAGTTCTAGTTTCAATTAAATATTCTATCAGGGTGAAGGCAGAAATCAGGTCGACTGACCATTTCGAGCGGTTCCCATGAGCTGGTCCAACATCGCCCGCATCTGCTCCTGCGCTGACATCTTGCAGCTTTCTCTTGACGACACGCACCGCAAATATGGCCGCCAACGACGTCGCCCAATAACTCTTAACACGGCAAATGACGAGCTTGGCCTCGCCTGTCACTGCTGCCAACCTACAGTGTTGCTTCAGTACGAACAAAAATTTTTGGCAATAATTTTAACATTCATTTGATACGTTCCACGGGAAGTCGCATATAAAAAATTCGCACAAAAAAGACTTGAACCATATAGAGAACTGAGGATTTTTTAAAAACCACATAATGTCAAATAAAAGTGATAGAATGTACCAAATATCGCATAAAAAAAGTTTTAAAAAAAATCATATAAATAAAAACACAATACTTATTTACCTTAGAATTAATTTATTAAAGTTCATTTTACACGATAATAATACAAATTATGGTTATTAGACGGCATACATTTATTCGACATCCTTCTGTGTTGAAACTGTTCTCCCATCGCCTTATACACCCTCACACTTTAACGGTTGTAACTTGCGGTGGTATTAATTTTAGATTTTTTAATGCACACTCACATAAAAAAGAATTGTTCTCTATTTTAAAAAAATGAGGGATAAGTTCCATTATTTTTGAAAACTACATAACTTCAAAATCACATAAAAACGCATCAAAACAGACCCAAGTTTTTTTTAATTTGTTTTTATTGATGGAGGTTGTGAACTTAGGGCCAATGCCTTTCTAAATATACAAGGTTGACCATTGATGATCTTAATTGATCTTTATTTACATATTTTTTAACTATATAATATAACGTCTTAATATAATAACATATTTTAATACATAGGATGGGCTTTAAGGTGGCTAAGGCTCCTCGAGCTTTTTTGGTGACACTGTCAATGTGCGGAGCCTAAGTGAGTCGTGAATCGAAGATATTTGGTCTGTTTGACCCACGAGATCGTTCCTGATTTGAATCAGGAACGTTCGTGAGAGGAATTTCTTCTTCTTCGATAACCAAGTTTATCTCGGTTGACTGCGACATTATGACGGTGTTGTCCGCGTAAAGAGCGATTGAGTCAGAAAGATGATCGGATTTGAGGATATCGCTGGTATATATGGAAAATAACATAGGAGCGAGAATGGATCCTTGGGGGATACCCGCGATTATGGGACGAAGATTTGAAAGGAAAGAGACAATTTTGGCGCGAAAGTGAAAGACCCAAGTGATACTATTTGTTTACAAAAAACCAAGTTATGCTTAAATAGCGTCCATTCAATTTTTATGTTTCAATACAGAATTAGCTTAATTTAAAAACAATTAAATATTAAGAGTTTTCATCCTAATAAATTAGACGTTGCTTTCGATCGACAGTGATTCAACTAAGTTTATATTTAACAATCGTATAAATTCATTATCGCAGTATGAAGTCACAGTGCTAACATTAAAAATTATGGCATAATCAATGCTCAGCAGACCAATAAAATAAATTAATTGTTAAGTGTACATATTATCACACAAATAGAGAAATAGTAATAATTTTAATTACAAACTATCATCGCTGTATGATAATTTTCGTTGCGATTTACGATATGACTCAAAATCGCCTTTGTGGAGGATTCTTTAATCCTGTACGACGATGGTCAGGATATGTTAGGTGACGACAAAAGGAGAGCTCCAAGAAATGATTAGGGGTACCAAATTATAGCCTTCTATGTCGCAAACTGGCGACGATCACGAGGCACGTGGCCTCCATCCGCGGTGGCGATCTGTCGCGGGACCAAAATGTACGTCGCCCTCGTCCTAAGGCTATTTCTTCACTCCTTTATTTTGCCCGCCTTCCGGTTTATCCCGGGTGGATCTTAATCATTAAAAGTATGACCAGCTTAAAGCCGACCAAACTGTCGACGACAGAAAATTTTAGTCCACGCAACCATTTTTTTTCAAAATTTTAAACTAGAATATAGAGCGTGGTGGTATATTCAGCGACAGCAGATGCAATATGATTTACACAGTCCCACATTATTTTTTTTTTCCAAATTTCGGTTAGTATTGATGATTTATTTCGAATTTTATTCAAAAACCGCATAAATTCGAAATCGCACAGGAGGTTTGAGTGTATATGTTAATTAAAATAGGCTATCAAAATCATAACGAATAGCTTACAGTGCATCATAATCATAATTCAAAGTTTGAATTGCTTTTGTTGCATACGAGGGGGCGCCGCGCTTCGCGAGCCCCCAACGCAGCACCAACACCGCTGCCGCCACGGCTGCCAACCGCCGCGGCGTATCTCGGACGGCCCAGACGGCCGCGCCGCGGGCGCAAAGCGCCGGCCGCAACGCCGGCCGCCGGAGCCCGAACAGCGGCGGACGCGCCCCCTAACTAGGCGAGGGGGCGCAGAGTTCTTTTATCCGGTGGATCGACGACGGCTGTCAGGCTGTCGAGCGGCGACGAGGGGAATACTCCATGACGGGATATGAGGATAATGAATCAAGTCTTCAATTATTAACCACGACTTCGAAGACTGTGAGGCACGTGGCCTCCATGCGGGGCGATGCGTGCGGGCCAAAATGTCCGTCGACCGCCGCCCAAGGCTGCAACTTCGATAAGACTTTTTGGTTGCCCGCCTAACGGTTAGTCCGCGGCGGGTCTTAAAAGCAAAAAGTATGGCCAGCTTAAGGCCGACCAAACTGTCGACGACAGAACATTTTGGTCCACGCAACACTCCCCTTGACTTAAGGGTTGACTCGTCCCGAGTCAAACACCACGTGTCTCACAATCGTTCGCATATTTATTTTTCAGTCTTATACAGTTTACATAGTACATATTCAAATATAAAGCAACGCCAAAGAGATTTCTTAACAAAATATTATCCTTCTGATTGAAAGATTCTATTCTATACACTTAATTACTAGTAACAATTAAACATAAACAATTAAATCACAAGTATTAACCAATTTGTACAAATTCAAACAGTAATAACAATATTAAACATCCCCCAACGAGCTTGTCATTGTCGTCGCCATCCTGTATCGTAAACAATCATTTAACTTTATATATTTACCTCCGTCGAGATACCCCTTGGTACGTGAAGTATCACATTACTGCGCGAAACTGAAAGTTTCGGCTGCCAACCCTACTTCACCGGTCACGACGGTGCCTCTTGATAGGATAGGGAAGGCAGCGATCGAATCCACCGAGGTGGTTCGATCCGCCCTGATCTGAAAGACCCATAACAATTATCGCAGCGGATTTCCCGTCGCCAGCGTCTATTGTTGTTTCTATTCAAATACCATTACGCGACATACTACCAGCCTGGCGGTAACACTGCACACCAGCGCCTGGTGCTCATCCAGAGCGTCGCAACTTAAAACTAAACAACCACATGCTACCAGCCTGACGGCATCACCAGCTCGCCAGCGCCTGGTTCAAAGCATTGTGACTCACAATAAATACTTCACGAACCATGGTTCTCCGACGACCTTATTCATACAATTCAACAACATCAATGACTTGCTTCATAACAATTACGACACACTTACGTGAAGCTTATAAAAATCAAACAAAAGCGACGACAACAACAGCTTCTTATCCTAAAACGAACATGAGGATTCGTTCCTTGGGGTTGTCTCTGAAACATTTTAAAATCAATGATTAGAAATATGGCGTTACATTTACATTCAGAATTACTAAAAACTAGTTTAAATGTGAGGATAATCATCTCCAACACACATCACTATGAAACGTCAACTGTCAAACGTAATCTTAACCTAGAACTGTCAAATGCACGACACTGTATGGAATGTCACAACAACTCCACTGTGAACTGAATCAAAACAATTTTACGTATCACGGTGACGATGAGCTGTAGTGGCTCCAGCTAGAGCTATTGGAAGCCCGAGCGACTTCCAATGTCGGCATCTCCCCGAAGGTGCTTCGCCTTCAGCAGCTACCGCGTGGTCGGTCGGAAGTGAGCGTCTCCATGACGCCTCAACTTCCTCGTGGATGATGGAGCGACGGACCGCATTCCTGGCGATCCTCTCAATCGCACCGCATCATCATCCCAACCAATACGCCGGTGCCGGCGCGTCGATGTTCCGCGCGTCATGATCACAGCTGATTTTTACAAAATGGCCGCCCAAGCCGGTCGAATCCTAACCTCACTTTTCGCGCCATGATGTTTTGGTTTCCCTTCATCGTCGTCCTTATGGTGTCGTCGTCCCGGATTCCACTTTTCTGACACCATTGTTGCATACGAGGGGGCGCCGCGCTTCGCGAGCCCCCAACGCAGCACCAACACCGCTGCCGCCACGGCTGCCAACCGCCGCGGCGTATCTCGGACGGCCCAGACGGCCGCGCCGCGGGCGCAAAGCGCCGGCCGCAACGCCGGCCGCCGGAGCCCGAACAGCGGCGGACGCGCCCCCTAACTAGGCGAGGGGGCGCAGAGTTCTTTTATCCGGTGGATCGACGACGGCTGTCAGGCTGTCGAGCGGCGACGAGGGGAATACTCCATGACGGGATATGAGGATAATGAATCAAGTCTTCAATTATTAACCACGACTTCGAAGACTGTGAGGCACGTGGCCTCCATGCGGGGCGATGCGTGCGGGCCAAAATGTCCGTCGACCGCCGCCCAAGGCTGCAACTTCGATAAGACTTTTTGGTTGCCCGCCTAACGGTTAGTCCGCGGCGGGTCTTAAAAGCAAAAAGTATGGCCAGCTTAAGGCCGACCAAACTGTCGACGACAGAACATTTTGGTCCACGCAACACTTTGTATAACAAAATTAAATAATAATTTGATTTATTTTTTGTAATAGAAAATTGTCGTATATAATTTTCATTTGTTAAATATGTTTTCTAGTCGTAAAATTTTCACAATTAATGATTGAATGTATTTTATTGTACTGTTTTTAATTAAATATAAACATAATTATTAGTGGGCGAAAAGTGAGTCGCTTGATGGCTTATGATGTCTCAGTACAGTTTGACATGTGTCAAAGTGTGGCCGTGGCCGAGTGAGAGATGGGGGCCGACGTCGTTGACTCGCTTTAATATGGTCCTCAGAGAATTCCTATTCTTCTTCGCGCTCGCTCTGACCACTTACGACGCCCTTCAAAATGCGTACGCTTTTTTGAATCTTCGAAATCTTGCCGATTTCCTGTTAGAATCGATTCTCGCGCGATGCACTACAAGTTTGATTTTTTTTTATAGGCCGCCGAAAATATCCGAAGTGCCGCAGGCCATGCCGTTCTTCGACGAGGGCTCCCTGGTCACGGACTGGTACAGAGGGGAGCTCTCGAAGGCCTTCTCCGTTATAACTGCTTACGACGTGTCCTTCGTGATGTATTACGCGCCTTGGGATGCAGAATGCCAACATGTCAAGAGCGAGTTCGACAAGGCCGCTCAGATTATGTTCAAACAAGTAACGACAATTTTTATCTTTTAAACAAAAAAAAATGTGTGTAACGTGTATTGCAAGATTTAGTTTATGTCAAAAATATTTATTTAAAACTCATCCTTTTTGAAAAAAATTCAGGTTCATTTTGCAGCAATAAACTGTTGGAATCCAGGAGGCGAATGTCGCTTACATCATGTACACATATCGATGTGGCCAATAATTATTGTGCATACGAATTTGTGGAAGACTTTAATATACAGCGGTAATTATATTTATTCTATAAAACCATTTAAAAATGTATATTTTAAAATAAATTCCATTTGTTTGATACAATCGATGATTACATATTTGTATAGAGTTATTTGTAGATAAGAAAGATGTGATATGGAAATTAAATCAACAATAAATGATCCAAATGAAATAGTATCCATTTTATGATAGAAGCATCTTAATTTAGCTAAATAATCGAAAATCATTTCATAAAACAGAGCTATTTATAGTCTTGATATAAATTGCAAAATTAATCTGCTATAAAGATGTGCGTAGGGTGAAAATATATCGGATCATTAAAATATAAGATTGCAATATAATTAATTAGGGATGTGGTTTTCGGTTTCATGGAATCCAATGAAAGTGTTATATGGAGGTCAACCGTGTTTGTAATCTCTTATTGTTGTAATTTTAATATCAACCCACGTAATATTTTTTTGTACAAGCTAAACATATATAAATCATTTTGTCAATTGCAGGTCCCAAAGATTTTGTTAGTATGGTTAAGTTTTTGCATCAAGTAATTAAACCAATGACGCATTTGACCAGCAACAACAGCCTTCTGGAACTCGTGTCAATTTGTGATGTACGTAGTATTATATTACCTTTAAAATTATCTTTTAACCTTTCCTTTACGATGCTACTAAGTATACATACAATATATTCTAATATATAAAAATGAATTGGGTTTTGTACGTTCGAAATGCGCTGCTATACCGTTCATCGGATTGCAATAAAACTTTGTCCACTTATTACTGAGAATTCCGCGAGTAACATAGGCATAGTCGAATATATGAAAATCAATGTTTGTTTGTCCGTATTTAATGCGCTGTCATACTGTTAATTCGATTACGATAAAACTTTGCCAACTTATTGTTTGCATTTTCTCAAATAATATAGGTATAGTATAATTAACTTACAGTAGATCTTATATATAAAAATCAATGTTTGTATGTTTGTTCATATTTATAATAAAACCAACAAACGATATTTTTAAAATTATTACTTTTGTAGCGGCAACGCGCTGGGTATCGGCTATTAGATAATATATCGAGATTCAATGTAGTAATGTTGTAAAAATTCCCATTATTAACTTTACTACAACTCGACTCTAGTAAATACACTAGTAAAGGAAAGGTTAAGTTTGAGGATTTTTTTATAACTGCATAATATATATTGTGTCTTTAATTTTTAAGCAATATTGGTACATTATCGCTTTACCATTTTATCACCAGCTATTAAATTTCATAAATTACTTTAGTACCACTTATAATGAGTTTTAAAATTGTTCATGCTTTTATGTATTGAGTCTACCTATTTGTTGGCCTGAGTCAAAAACATTCGCCTCCCTTATCTCTTTAACGACACTGGGAGAGACATATCAAAGCAACAGAGGCTACAAAGAACATCTACGAGATTTACGGTGACATATTAGATGTCAGGAAATGATAATGATGGTTTAAACAATTAAATCTGGGGATTTGAATTTGGATCTCAAAGGAGTTGGGCAAGATTAAAAGAGGTGTTTGGGTTCAACACGCATTGATCAATCGCAACGGCTTAACATCAACAGATGAAGAGATTCTTGCAAAAAAAAGAACTATTATAAGTCTGTTTCTTCATGATTTAGTGCTTTTATTTGTACAGTGGGATTCTATTGGAATAATTTGGCTGGAACTATTGGTACAAGGTGAGAGAGTATCGGCAGAGGTGCCCTGTCAACAGTTGGATAGATTAAATACAGCATTGCATCAAAGGAAGTCAGCTTTGGTGAATAGACGCACCATTACTCTCTGACGAGATAACACACAACCTCATCTTGCAAAATTGATGCGTGAAAAACTTGGGGATCTAGACTGGGTCATCTTATTGCATCTATCATGCTCGCTGGATCTCATATCATCTGATTTCCATCTATTTCGTTTTATGAAACATTTTAAACCCCTAAAGGAGTACTATCCCAGGGTCTGGGACCCCCCCTCCACTATTCAGAAAGAGCACTCTTGTACCTTGAGCTCGGAGACAGAGAGAGAACGTAGCGCAGTTTGGGAGACAGAGACGGAGAACTTCCCTGCATACATCGCACGATTGTATAGATCGTTAGCCCAAATGTATCGACTAATAATGATTTCGATTTATACAATCTATACAATCATGCGATGCATATGAAGAAGCTCTCCGTCTCAGTATCCCGAACTGCGCTAAGTTCTCTCTGTCTCTGTCCGCCTCGGAGCTTCAATGCACAAGAGTGCTCTTTCTGAATAGTGAAGGTCAAAACGGATATTTCCGATAGTACTCCCATACAGGTTAAAGATTGTCTTACGCTGATAGGAGCTGACAGAAAGTAATTAGTGTAAAGCGATTATGGCATCAACGAATTCATCGATTTTAAATTTGCGAAAAAAAACGACATTACTTCCGGGTAAGCTTATAATATCCGGTGTAAAATATTTCGTATTACTTTTCAGACTGTAGTTGTCGGTTTTACCCCGATGGACAACGTTTCTCAGCCCTACAATGTATTTTATAATGTCGCATTAAAATATCTAGAATTTGATTCGCTCAGAGATAATTGTTTCGGAGTCGTAACGTCTGAAAACTTGGCTGCAGATATGGGGATTCAAACCGTTCCCAGCATTAAACTATTCCTGTGGAACAATACCTTGGTAAAATATTTTTTAACAAATAACATTTATTTTAATGTATGAATAACAATGGTTAATGCATACTTATTTTCTAGGAATATCCAAGCTATGTACCATTTAATGAAGAGAATATATCAAATTGGATCGCCACAAATTCATACAAGCACGCTACCTGGTTAATGCCGTCCTGGAGGAAATCTTTTAAAATGAGAGCTATTTTCAATCGCGGACCAGTGCTAATAATGTTCACGCCCAGGAATCTTTTTTATGAAAGAGTACCTTATTATGATTTGGTAATTTTCTATTTTGGTAATTTAACGCGTGTTAAATAATGATTTATATTTACAAATTGTTTTTCTTCTTTAGTTGTGGGAGATTGCATTGGAATATAATAACTGCGGGGATTCGCACGCAAGAATGATCACCAAATTAAGGATGCTGCAAAGACATAAATATACTGAATATGAACTCAATAAAAACGCAATATGTAGAGACTTCAACACTATATCCGATAAAATTACATTAAGATATCCGTCGCAAAGATCTTATAAGAAAAATGCGATGAAACACATTTGGTTAAATAAAACTTCCTGTAAGAAAGACGCGCCTAAAGCCAATCTGAACTTTTTTTCTTTGAGCGAAAATAGCTATTTTCACGGAGGTTTGTATGTATCATCCGAGGAATCATTGAACTTACCTCAATTTTGTCACAAAAATGTTGAAGAATCTTGCTCGGCTGAACAAGATCATTTCACTAATTTCTTAGGAAGCTATGAGAATTTTGAGAACGTCATTGAAAATATTAACATTCCGGAAAGCTTCGAAGAGTAACGATTCTTAATTTTATCTTTTAACATTATTTTTATTGGCAGCTCAAATAATTTTTATAACGTCTTTTTAGTTTTGGCACGTCGATGTACGACACTACGAACGATCCACGTTCGGCTACAAATTTACTCAAGCGGTTTTTCAAAGAGACGTGCACCAAAATAGAATTGGCTCGGAATGTTTGCGTGCAAGCTTTGCCCGTTGTGGGCGACGGCGCTTTCAAAATTGAAGGTCTGAGATGCAATACGAATAACACGCTTTCTTTTATAGCGATTGATACGTTATTAAATCCTCAATTCGCTGAGTCTCTGGGCATTGATATTGCGTCGCGGAAAGATAAGACGGCCGTTGTTATTCTAGATAATAAGGTGTGTATAAATTGTTTTTAAATGTAAAAGATGAATTGATCTGAACAACGGTATTATTTTCAGCATGAATCGCAATATTTACTCGAGAAGCCACTCGGAGAGGGATCCCTACGGGAGTTTATTTATAATTTTACGATGAATTTGCTGCCTAGAAATTTGCGTTCAGAGTTTGGCAATTCAGAATTTACTCATTATTACGGATCGGATAAAGATTTTGAGAATATCCTATCGAATAATAATAATGCCAGTAGCGAAATAAAAAAAATTAGAAAAGATTTGACGCCCGATTATGAGAGTCAATTCATATGCGTGAAAGAATTGAATACGTCTTCGTTTCAAAGTTTTATATCGCAAAAAGATAAGGTGAGCGTTTGTTTATGTTGTGTTTTGTCGTTTTTAATTTGCTTTTATCATATCAACTATTTTTTTAGGCGTTACTCTTAGCAATGTGTAGCAGCGGTTCAGGTTCGTGCAATGGATTATTATCGTTATCGCTGCTAAGCGTGGCGCGATCGTTTAGAAGCCTCAAAGATCAATTTCAAATAGCTCGAATTGACGCGTCCATAAATGATCTCCCGTGGGAATATACCGTTTCAAAATATCCTACGCTTGTATTCTTTCCTGCTGGAAAGTAAGTATTAATAGTATCCGATTTATTTTATTGATACATGTGATTTTTTTGAAACACTTTATAGTCTTCTAATCTTACGTATCGGTCTTCGTTCTTAATGAGATTTATGAATATTTTTAGGAAAGAAAACAGTCGTTCGTATCCGGAAGATCAACAGGTTACAGTCGAAGGCATTTTAGGTTTCGTTCTATCCGGTTTTGAGACGCCAGTGAGACTACATGCCCAAGTCTTATTATGTAACCAAACTCTGGTAATGAGATTAGTTTCGCTTACTGTTTTATAACGAGCTTATGTATTTTTCCTTCGATTCACAAACATTTTCTTTTTAGGACGACGTCAATATGAAAAAGTGCCTTAAAAATACCCGACAATCCGTTGTCGGCTCAATTGGAAATATGCTGAAGCTTTGGCGTCGGAATAACGATTCTGCCGTTAAAAATATATTATTAAGACGCTTGCAATGTTTAAGATCTGTAGCAATAAATCTTGGTGCCTTGAATACAACAAAAGTGCCCTTGACGCACCCATTATATAAATCGTTCAGTGAAAGCATCCAAACATTAACTAAGATATGGAGAATGACTGTCGTACCCCTGAATAGAAGACAGAAGCACTCCATCGATTATGAAAATTTATGATACCAGGTGGTATTGTGTAAATGATATATTAAAAAATTGACATTTAATTTTTTCCGTTTCCTGAGATATATGTTTTCCATTTGTTCTAACAAAGTGAGCTGTGATGAATTATTATTTTTTTTATGCCAAAATAACAGATAGCATTTGCTCTATTTTGAGTCATCGGACTTTTGTTCCTCTAATGTGCTCTATCCATATCTTTAAATCGTATATGGTGAATAGTGTTTGTAAATGTACAAAAAATCACGTTGACTTTTATAAATAATCTATTTTATCTCGAAAAGATATGGGTGTATCTTCTAAATACAATATCAAATGTAAAAAATAAAACTAAGATTTTAAACAAATTTCTTTTATCTAGTCGTGGCAAAATAGAATTTTGTCTTGTCCTTGTATTCTTTCCGATCGATATATGATTATGCTATGGGTGCATAATGATCTTTCACATATCATGATCTGTTTTGTAGAGTTTTAATGTGTGTGTAAAAGAAACTCTATCAATATTCATAGTTGATTTTGAAATGCATTTTAAAAGAGTTGTTTCTATAAATATGATATTTTTCTAAATGCGGGCCTAACGAAAACCTTCTAAGAAAACATAGTAATAAAATAAGGTTACAACCTTTTATTTAAGATTATTAACTTATTTTTAAAAATGTGTGTGTTTGCAAATTTATATGAAGAGAGTGGTTTTTTTATATTGAAGAATGTAAAAGACGGCGATTACAATACCAAAAAATGATTCGTAAAAAAATCATCGACCCCTTCTCTTACTTATTTCATCATACACGTTTTTCTAATACAGTCAGCTCTCGACTTATAACGGGGTTCCGTTCTAATACCTTGGACTCGAATTTCATATTAAAAAAATAATGAGTAGTACGTTAATAGTAGTTATTTCCGAATACTATAATGTGCATTGGTGATTCAGTGATTCGTGGTGTTTATTTTTCTCACAAATATCCAACATTGTTTGTATAGTGTTTGTTCGATGAGGCGGCGTACCTTTGAAGATCTATCGACGTCTGGGTCCGTATTTTCAAATTGTTCAAACTAATATCTCTAGCCAGGTCTTCGGTCAGGTCGAAATCAAATAAGCAATTGAGGATGTTTCCACTTACCTTTTTGCTGCATAACTCGCTTCATATGCCTGCGACACGCATTCCATGTCCTGGCATCCTTGAGCATTGAAGGGATCATATTGTACTGTGAGAGCGGATCGCAGTCGGATCCCAGCTCATCGCAGAGATTGTCCCTTTCAATATGCCAAGCCGGACAGCCGAAAGTCGTATGTTTGGCAACGCCATAGTGGTTTCTTTAACCACCTTTTTCGTTGTTCCCTTCTTTTAATGCCTTTCTCTCATAGGCGAGTAGATCGATTGGCGATATGGCAGTTAATATCAGATTATGGGATATGGGATTTAGTTGCAGGAATGATGACATTGTCCTAGCTTTGCTATAGAAATACAAATCATACATGAAGTGACGTTTATTACATTAATATTATCAAAATGAAGGCATTTACTAATGCAATACGACCATTCCTCAATCGTTCTTCCTCACTCCCGATCAAATCTTGATTTGTGAGCTTTTTAATAGCATTTCCACCCAATAAAAGGATCAAACGGTCTTTGAATGCTTTCGAATTTTAATACATTTATAGCTTCTTTGTAAATATATATTTGTTCGGCCATTCTCTTACTAAAAAGGACTCATCGACGTTGAAAATTTGATCCCATTTGCTTCTTTTTCGATCGCTTCCAAACTATCTTTAAATACTTCGACAGCTTTTTAAATGTCACTCTCCGTCGCAAGTCGAGAACTGACCGTAAATATTTTTAGATGCAAAAATATGATGAAATTGCTCATATAATCATAAATTTTAATATTAGTGTGTATTACAAACATGTTTTTATGATGTTAATATTTTTTGGTGTCTATTTATGTTTGTTGAAAAACCAATTAAACACTCTCCCTCGTGGTACTTAATTCTATGGCGACTAATATATTTATTCAGTCACAATATCGTTATTAATTGTTTCGAAGTAATTTTAAACAAGTACAATATAAAAGTCAGCCTGTTCCGCTTTTAAAATTAGGTGATATCTTGTAAATTTGAAATCTTAAATGCGTATAATTATGAGCAATACTGTGTTCGTTTTATTGAAATTTATATGTTATGATTTTTAAATGAATTTAACTGTTTTAGTAAAATGCTGTACATTTGACGGAGCGCTGTCTGAATGGTATTATTTAATGCTTCTTAAATCATCCGGGAATTGCCGTAGATAATGCATAATTTTCAGACTATAAACAATACTAATGGATTTGATTCTCAAGCAATTATCTTGTGATATTCTGTGCGTTGATAAATAGACGATAAAGCAAATTTACACGATTGTTTTTTTTTAATACGGCACTAAAATTATCGAACGGTGCAAGCAGACGAAGTAAACGTATTATTAAGCGGTTGTGTTTGTTGTGAAATTTGCAGTTTATATAAATTCCGAGATATTTTTATACGTTCCTCAAGCCGTTAATTTAAAACGAATAGCCGAATTCGATACATCAATTAATTAAATCATCGAGGATGCATTTGAATTTCCTTCATACATTTGAAATGCTGTGCCAACGGTTATGAATTATTTAATACGATATGTGCTTATGCTAGAAATGATGACTTCCAGATGATCAGTTCCCGTGAATTCCATATTCAAAATATATTATTAAACAATTGTTTATATTAAATTTTGTAACAATATTCAAACAATCCTTTTAAAAGACTAAAATTTGTACTGATGCATTTTTTTTATACATATAAATATATATATATATAGGATATTTATGTAAAATTTAAACTATATATTATAGCCGATAGTATATGAGAAGATTTTCTTATTGCGTAGTACTTTAAGCAAAAAGTAACAAAGCGTGCGATTTTGTAAATTGAATCTATTATATAATTATTTAAAAAAATGTAAATAACATGTCAAAAAAGTTATGAACAAATTTCCTTATTTGATATTTTGAATTTGTAAAAACTAATAAACATTACTATAACATAGCTATTGTATAATTAAAAATATATTGTCATCGCTTTTATTTTGGCTGATCACACGTTTAATGTTTAATTTAACATAAAAACATGTGATTATGATTAAAAGTCAATATCAATAAATATTTGATATTACAAATAATACTAATAAATTATAAGAAATGTCGAAAGTTTTCAACTATTTTTATATTAAACGATGAAATATTAAATTATTAGTGAACAGATCATATTCTATCATTTGGATGGATGATGCAGAATGTTGCTTTTTTGTTATATTATTGTCCTGAATGGAAAAGAATCATATCCCTATTTGCTATGAACTTGACTATATTCTGTTTGTATATAAAAATATATATTAAAGAAAAATGATCTTGTTAAACAGTATTTTATTTACATTTATATATTCCTTGAAAACAATTTTTGATTTACAAAATCCTTTGAACGATTTGTATTTGTTTCATTTCAGAAATCACTCCCCAAAGAAAAATCATTGCTCAAATCTCACCATTTATATCATCAAATTGGTAATTCTATGTGTTGTTTCTCAAGATTAGGTCTTCGCAATGTTCGTTATTATGAAGTCTGTGTAAAAATTGATTTTCTGTTTATTTAATATGATTTTCTCACAAAATTTATGATTTAACAATCACAAAATGTTTCATTTTCAGTATCTTTATTAAATAAGCGAATTAAGTATTATAAACTCGTCTACGTTTTATCATGTAGAAGACATGTATATGATGGAAGCATATCGCTTAAAATTCATCAAGTGTGAAATGATCTTTGATCCGGTAAATAAGTCATATTTAACAGATTAAATGTGGAGGAGAAATATGACATCTTGAACAATGATAACGAAAGACAATTTAATCAATGCAGGTACGTATCAATTTAAATTCAATATAATATAGGAAGCATATTGCAAAAAATATTAATTGCTATAAGACAAGCGAATTTCATCAATATTATTATTAAGTGCAATTTTGTGGAATTTTTAAAATTCATACTAAATTTATTGTCATAATATGCCATCGATAGAATTTGTAAATATATAAATATTATTAAAAAATTCATTAGATGTCGCTATGTTATATTATGCTTACAAATATGTAATTGTTATAAAAACTCAAACCTCTTTTAGTGCGATTTCAAAGTTATGCGGTTTTTTTAAAGCAATTTTTTAAATTTTCGACATGATTCAAAATCGCTCTCTTCTTCGGAAGAAATAGTATATCCAATGTTAATGTCATCATTGTTCTGCGCTGATTTTCTCTTTCCAACAAAATAATTCATAATTAGTAAAGATGTCATTACAGTCCCTAACTTAAAGAAAAATATTACAAAATAGCGACTGTTGAAAAAAATCCAGTCAAGTAATTTTTGGGCCTTATTTTGATAAAATTTTATTAAGAACATTTAAGAAACTTATCATACAACGATTAATAAGTATTTCTCTATTGGATGTCTGGCATTTGAGATGCCAGATGTCAGACATCCTTAAAATTTTACCAATGATGCAAGACGTCCTTTAAATGTTACCAAAAATATTATTTTTTGATCACCTTAATATTTTCCTGTTTTTTTTTTTATAAACTTTTTTGTGCGATTTTGAATATATTTTATATAGCTGATTCAAAGTTATGCGGTTTTTAAAATCCATGGAACGCATCATCACTTTTTCTATGTAAGTCATAGCTTTTTTTGTGCGATATTCTGCGGAACGCATCTACCGCACAAAAAAACGTTTAAGTGTATTACTGCATACTAAAAAAGACATCATATCATCAGTTATGATAGAGATAAGAGCTCTATATAATAATAAAGATTTGAACATTTTCTAGGTAAGATGGTTTCTACTTATCATGTAAGAATGAAAACAGATTGATCTTACAAATCAATGATATGTGGACTCTTCATCATCATCATAGTGCAGCCACTGACAGTCCACTACAGAACTATGGGCCTCTTCAATATCCATTCACAGGAAGGGGTTACAACCATTTCGTCTGTGTCATACATTCACCTCCTCATTCGCTCGATATTGAAGGTAGCATTACCACCGAGTTTTATTTCGAACGTTCACCCAACGGGTATCCTGAGTGAACGTATTGACGAACGCTTTCGCGAACGTCTCGATAAGGAGTTTGGGGGGGTTTGTAAAGACTGAGTAGTTTTCATAGGGAGATGGTGGAAAACTACTCTAGACGACCTTTTTGACTCTACTGGAAAGGGCTTTCTGGAGTACAAGGAGTCCAGTATATGGACTCTTAATGGCATAGAAATGGTGATACTCGGCTAATGACGACACTCCAGAACAGTCAAGGGGAAATAACAAAATTATTCAACGATAAGAATGATCCGAGTATTTTAATAATGAAAACAAACGTCTGCTCTCAAGACAACACGAACTAAAGTCGTTTTATCTTTGTTGAAACACATTAATAGCTTATGCGACGATAGCGATTTCAGTTAATTATAGCTAAATTTTATGACGATTTAAAGATTCTTTAGAACAAGATTTTTTATTGAATAGTAAGTATGAATATTTATGAGTTGCTATAAAAATATATATATTGAGAATGTTTAGACGTGTAGGGGTACCTTTACGCAGGGTCGTAACTAGAGCGTGGCAAAGCAGGCGCCTGCCACGGGCGCAACAGGGATTGGGGCGCAAAACGCAGGATACCGACCCGATTGAGAGAGTTGTACGTGATTTTTATTTTACTTGACCATTTTACTCTAAATGCATTAACACGTAAATTGACATAAGATTCGCAATGAGTCATTTTCGATATCTCTCATGGGGTTCCCGATTCTTCGTTTGGAGATAATATGTACATACTTGCTTCATTACTCATAATTGGCTCGAGATAGATAACACCATCGATGTCATTAATTCAAAGCAACATGATATAATAATTGATTAGCGATGCTTTATCTCCACTTTAGCGGTGATCCAATTTTATGGATAATCAGTGTTCCCGATGAAGCTCGTAAGAATTTTAAGTGTCGACCCGATTAGTCATTTTTGGATACCCGAAAAAAAGTGTTTCGGCGCTCGTTGTATCATCTCCTTATATTGCTTCATCAGCACCAACACCACCTACGCCCCTCGGCCAGTGCGCCCCTCGGCCAGTGCGCCCCTCGGCCAGTGCGCCCCTGCCTCATTTTCGTCCAAACGAAAAATACACGAGAAACACTAATAAGTAAGTAAATGTAAATTATGTCAATATTAGATGTTCTTACAATTTATTGCGGTTTTTTTCTCAATGCAATTTTTTTCAATTTCGATAACAGAGGTCGCTCGTTATCGTGCTGGAAAATAATGGTGCATCTATTCACCAAAGTTGGCTTCTCTTGATGTAAAGCGTCGGAGCGGGGGCGCTCTCGGGGCAGAGCCCCCGGGCGGCGCCCCGCTCCCACGCGCTCGTCGTGATGGTTGCACTAGCGCGCGAGTATTCTGTTTGAATTGCTTTTATATGACTCAAGATATAGGTGCATTAAAACATAATACATACGTCCAAATTAATAAAAAAAAATCAATAAAAAAATGTTCAATTTCTTATGTCCAACATGCATAGCATCTGCTTGCTGTTGCTTAATTATTTTTGCCTATTATTGTGTTGCGAAAATAAAAGGAATGAGTTGCTGTGCAAATCTGTCAGTTTACTTTTGAAGAAGTAGAAAGGGGGAATAAAAAAATGGTCAGCGATAAGAATGGTGCTCGTTAATTATCAAAATAAATGCCTGACTTCTATGCTCCTTGTGAGCATCCTTCGTCCATTGCCGTTGCTTTGCGGTCTTTATTGGAGATTGTTTACACTTTCAGATCTTTTAGCTGGTCATTGGTGCTTTAATTTTCGGTAAAATTGGTAGCCAAAATCTAGGAATAAGTAAGTAAGTAAGTAAGTAAAATCTAGGAATGCTAATGCCGTCATATCGTCTGTTGATTGCAGAGTTTCTTCGTTTTTTGATCTCTTGTAATTTTGATGCTGACGTTTTTGACTGTTGCTATAGTTTATGTGCCGCAAAATTGATGTGATGATCATTCTTCGTAACATATTCGGTTATTGCTGATTTGTAATCCAATTGCAAAACTGCTTTCTGATATCCTCTCACCCTGTGGGCGATCTATCTATTGGTTTGTTCAATGTACGACATGATGCAGGTTGCGCATTCGATCTCGTAAACCCCCTGATTTTCGTTTTTCACTTTTTTCTTTTTGTCAAATAGGAGGCTTCCTATCTTTTTTCTCGTCCTAAAGATCGCGTTCATGTCGTGCTAATGAAGTGCTCTTGGATGCTTAAAAAAATCCGTATGGTGCGTAGCGTCTGGTAATAAATGATTTGGGCGTGAGCAGCCCACATACAGCTGTCCATGTGAGAAGCATGCACGCATGCCCTGTGTTTCCCTGTACTCTGTTGATGCTCGCACCGGAAACTGCACGCGCTTCAATACAAATAGCATATCAGTCGGAATAATTGGGACACATCTTCTTTCCATTTCAAACTGAAGCTTTGATGATATTATTCATCATCTTTTTATCTAAAAGTCTGGTACTGTTGCTACAATTTTAATTTATTTCAATTTAGTTGCCAATTTTCAGTGTTAAAATACACAATTCAAATATAATGTTTAAATAGAACGATGAACTAACTAAATGTTGCCTTTATTTTTTGTTCATGTGTTTGGGTGTCATTTGATAAATGCCTTTTTATATAATTCAAATCAAAAAGTTACTTTTTGCATTTTGTCGCGCTGATACACGCACCATACATTGAAAACCTCTGTTTTGTTTAAATATATCTGTGCAGTAAGCTCTTTTGTAGGCACCACTAAAATTTCGTTTCAATCTATTGGCTGGTTTAAGAATTATATCAATTTTACGAAAGAAGTAGAGTTTCATGAATTTCTTACGAAATCGCCCGGACTTTCAGCGAAGCTTAGCGCGAAACGCACGGACTGTAAAGTATTAATGTTTTGTAAATTTAATTCTTCGTTTTCGCCGATAGTCATTTCTTCCCAAATATATTTTCCCGACAATTTTAGACTTTTTTATGCGTATTAGCATAAAAAAGCTTTGTTCTTTATAGAAAAATGAGGGATAAGTTCCATTATTTTTTAAAATGGCATAATATCAAAATCGCATAAAAAAGATCCGCATAAAAACAGACCAAAGTAAAATATATTGGAAGTAGAATGCGATAAAACTTTTACTACTTTAGTACTTGATGTTTATAATATGTATGTACTTCAAGTCGGTATATCGCAAAAATCCAATTATTTATCAAAATTAATTTATCTTATTTTGAGAAGTTTGAGAGTTTTTGAGCCACCTAAGTTTGTTTTCATTTTGATGAGTTTCGTCGGTGTGAGATAAGATTTGAAGTGTCGGCGAAGACGGTATGCATGAACTTATTCTGACGCAATAAGCAAGTATTATCTGCTAACACATGACGGTATTTGACGGTAACTGTGCATCGATGGGTTAAATGACATTTTCTCGAAACTGCATTTTCAAAAACGGCTGTTTTTGACTGACCCGGCTGAAGTTTTAGGTGGTTTCTCACTATAATATTGTAAAATTGTGGGTAAAATTTGTCAAGAATATATAAAAGTTTAATTAAAAAACTACTTAGTTTTTAATGATATACTTTTATAGGTATATTCTGCTGCAATAGAAAAAATCCGACAAATTCTTGATATCAATAAAAAAAACAGTCTAATGAAATATCTTATAACGACGCCATTTTGTTTATAACTAACATTAGCACTTTTTTTAATGTAGCAATGTTGTAATAAAATAATGTCAAAATATTAAACATTATTTTATCACCTTTAAAAAATGTATTGAAAATATCCGTCCGAAAATGTGGGGGGGGGGGGGGCGCAATTTTGATTCTTGCCACGGGCGCATCATACCCTAGTTACGGCCCTGCCTTTACGGCACGACTTTGCCATCGATGCGCGACTGTATGATGAGACGCAAGACACTGTCTCACGATTTCTGATCCGATAGGGTTAATTCTACATTGAACTCTATAGCTAAACTATGATGATGATATCATCTATATGTTGTATGCGTCAATACATTATTTATTGAATAGATATAAAGTTGCTGAATGTTCCAGGTAATAGATTTGAGTTTAGTGATAAACAGATTTTTAAGCGGCCACTGCAGCTGAAATCATGACCTGAGCGAGTACTTCTATTCCCATTGCCACTCGTTGATCCAAATAATCGATAGGCTTCAAATTTTGTATCAACGACGTTGAATATCTCGGGTTGTTACGTTTTTCTTTTTTTTAATTGTATTATTTATCTAATTCTAAGTATTAGGTATTAACTCAAAAAAAAAAAACCTATCAGGCCGATAAGAAGTATGTAATTGTTCATATCAATAATCAGTCAATATATCGCGGCTTGATGATGATAAATGCGACAGTGTCGAAACGTTACAATCACTCAGTTCGTCGCGTTTATATCACCTGTCGCATTAAAAATAGTTTGTGGATGTAAATAATGGGTTACTACAGTTTTTGTGCAAAAATATTGGATTTGATCACATTTAAAATGAAATTTTGACCATTTCAAAGTTTGGTAAAAAAAAGGTACCGGAAAGAAAAATAAACATAAAAATTAATTCTTGAACGAAACAAATGATCTGAAGCGCGTTTTTTATGCGGTAATTGAATATATCGCGCAAAATGGGTCTTATTCGGTTTTGTTGCAATTTTATTATGTCATCGGAAGGCTTGGGGCGCAAAACACAGAATACCGACCTGACAAAACACAGAACACTGACTCTGTCCATTTTTATAATAAATATTAAGTTGTCTAATCCCTCTTTTCTTCGTTATCGCTTAAACACTGGGCCGGCCTAGCTGGCCTTGCGGGCTTATCGCAATAAAATCGATTGTAAAATTTGTACAATCCAATCGATCAGTCTTCTTCGGACAACTTCGTTTCATGATGAGAGTTTGTAATCTTTCTATAGACGTGTTCATGTATGGCGTCATATCAGCCGTCTGAAAAGCGGACCGTTTGGACATACAAACCTTGTGGCCACTCCGTTCTCTTTCCGGGCTTTTTCCGCGGCATTTTCTATGATCTGTACGATCACGGAAGCAACGTAGTGTCTAGACACTTTCTATCATAGTAAGTCGGGTGTGTTTTTTAAAATTGTGGGTTAATAAATTAAAAAATAGTTAAATAGTCATTATGTGTATAAAGGCATTCGGTAGATGTTTGCCTGCACTAACACATTGCAACAATACTTTGAATGACCGCGGTTTCACCTCTCGCCATTATTAACAAATTTTAAATAATAAAAAACGACAAGTCTTGTTACACGGGTTTCTCGCACAGTATAGCAAATTCTAATTAATAAGACTGTGTTCTCCGTTGGAAGGAAGAAATGCTTAGTATACCTCGCAAAAAACTTAAAGTATAAATTCATATTTAATATCTGGTTCACACGAGGCTAGTTTTCGAGCTAATAGAGTAAGCAATTGCTGGTAATCTCATAGGCTGCTATCTCCAGTTTCGTTTTTCAGCTTAAAAACGAAGCTAGTTCTGTTTACACAACGCTTGATTTGCTGGCTTACGGGTTTAATAATACCTGACATAATATATATTTAAAAAAATATGTATATTGTTGAATATACTATCCTTAACGCAGTCGAAAAATATTAACATTCAAATGGTTAAAATAAAAAGGGTGAAAGTGTCGCGTGGTAGAAGTGAAACTTCTTAGCTCAATGGAAATCGTTAGCTAAAATTTTGTGCTGTGTGTTGTGTAATATATAATAAAATGGGCTTGCTATTGGTCTAGTGATTACGTTATGCTTCATATAGACATATACACACAGTAGAAGTGACGCGGCGCATGCGCATAGCATTTCTATGATATATGCGACGGACACACCTCTACACAATTCTCCCATCGATTTTTATTAAATTCCCGGTCATTTTACCTCCAAAATAACTCCACTCTATTACATTACCGCCAAGTGCTTTGTAGATATTGTACCAAAACACTCAATAAATGAAATAAATTACATTTTATCTTATTTGAAATTATGAGACAAAATAATTTAAAATAAAAACCATCATATACCCACTGTATGATGACTCTCTTAACCCTTAAAGGAGTACTATTCCAGGTTCTGGGATCCCCCCTCTACTATTCAGAAAGAGCACTTTTCTACATTGAGTTCGAAGACAGACAGAGACAGAGAGAGAACATGGCGCAGTTCGGGAGACAGAGACGGAGAGTTTCCCCGCATACATGTACATTTTAAATTCGCCCTTTAAATTACGGTAGTTTATATGGTTGTAATCATTATAATATAATGCTAAATTTTATTACATCTCATCCTTCGTTATCGCCTAAACATGCGGCTTATGGCAAACATCGAAATTCAAAGAAATGCATTTTTTGTGCCGTTCTTTTCTCTACCTCCAGTGGGCCGTTCCCAATCGACGCTTAACTGTAATAAAATTAAGGACTTAAAAACCTTTCAATAATTGTCAAAGTTTAGCATTCAGTCTTCTCCCGATAGTCGGAGGTAAAACGACTCGGCGCTCGATACGCTTTGCGAAAATAATTCGTTTCTGTGATACGTTGAGTTCTTTCTGTGACTTGTCGGCACCCTCAACGCCGGGGACCCCCCCCTGCACTCTCCCCCGCGCAAGTTCATTCGTACGCTCTGACGAAACGCCGACTACACTTGTATATAAAATTCGCGAGTGACGCCGAAAAACATTGTTTTTACGACATCTGCACAAAAAATGGAACATCTTCACCGCGTCACTTGAGAGGAACTACAACAAGGATAATAACGCAAGTAAGATCATAATAATCCAAGCTTCCAAGGTAAGTGAATTAACAAATACTCGCACACATCCGCCTCCTACTATCACATAAACACGGGAACACTGGGAGCAAAATGCTTTTTCGACTGCTCCCATAATACAATCTTGACTATAAAACTATTTGATATGGACCTGACTATTTGATATTACTTGATACCTGACTTTAACCTATTCGTTTCAGCTATGTCTATATATTTGTTTCCAGTTACTCCCAGTCTGACCGATTAAATATTATTTGATTGTGCCCGGTAGACACTAAACGTCAAAGTTCGAATACTGTGATGCGACATAACTACCCCTTGCTAATACAATTTGACTAATACTTTTGCGGCCTAACCACATTTGACTACTCCTAACTATTATACTTATACGGTTTTATGTATTTTAACTATTGGCCACTTGACTAGTACCTTTTTACAGAGTAGATACTTAAATACTCTTCTAACAGCAAGCTGATATCCAGTTTATATACTATTCATTGCTTTTTATACGAAACTTGCATGTCGCTCGTTGTCTCTTGCATGGTCTTCCCTACTTAGCAGTATGGAACTCGAGGAACCTCACCGGTTCGGATCCGAGAGGCTCTAGGAACGGAGCAGGAACAAGAAGAACACCAAGAAGACGGCCTCGAGGAGATGCATTTGATGATCTTTACTTTGCAACGAAAAACAACATTGTCTTCCGTTGACTTCTATATCGTTTTGTAATCGCCGAACTGAGAGGGGCAACCTGAAAAAATGGCGAAACCACTCAGTTTCGAATTCGCTCGGGTAAGTTGTACGGTGACGGGGAGACACCCTCAGTTGGTGTAGGAGCGAATCCGAGATGCACTTAAGCGTCTCGTATGTCTTCACCCTACCCCGGCAACGCCCTAGCGAGGAAAGGGGGGACTGGACTCCTTGTACTCCAGAAAGCCCTTTCCAGTAGAGTCAAAAAGGTCGTCTAGAGTAGTTTTCCACCATCTCCCTATGAAAACTACTCAGTCTTTACAAACCCCCCAAACTCCTTATCGAGACGTTCGCGAAAGTGTTCGTCAATACGTTCACTCAGGATACCCGTTGGGTGAGCGTTCAAAATAAAACTCGGTGGTAATGCTACCTTCAATATCGAGCGAATGAGGAGGTGAATGTATGATACAGACGAAATGGATGTAACCCCTTTCCTATGAATGGATATTGAAGAGGCCCATAGTTCTGTAGTGGACTGTTAGTGGCTGCGCTATGATGATGATATGGTTGTAATGCTATTATATTATTGATTTACGGCGCGTTTCTACAGAAATACAAACGACAGATGGCCTACACACAGACATCGCTGCTAAACTTTATTAACACAATTCTTACACAATTATGTAATTATGAAAAATTGATATTAATCGATGAAAATTTTTAAATAAATCTCAATAGATCTGATATTTATAAATTTGTGGATAATATCATCCTATTTTGTGTATCGAAATTCTGTCTTAAATCACTTATAGACAGCTTTATCTTCGATGAGCTTAATCCCATTATCAATAATTCAATAGACGAAAATATTACCTAGTGTCAGATATTCGAAAAGATTTGTCATTGGCGAAAATGTCAATTTTAGGGAAAACCTCTATCTCTCAATCAATATTTTAAACATAGTGAGATAAAAAGATCTAAGAGTATATACAAGATCATTAAATCATAGATGAAATTGTGGGAGATGATCTATAGGTATGCCCTTCTTTTCCGAATGAGGCCAACCTTTAATCGTCTGCGAAAATTAAACAGGATGATTGATTAACTATCTATATTCGATTAGATTATTTTTTATGTTTTAAGAGCCTGTGTGAAAATTGTTCACTCATGATTTTACACAATAAAATAATATTTATCTCATATCGCCAGACTATCTTCCTAAGAAGTTTGGCGACTGTTTCGCGTTCCAAAAGCTTATATTATTTACAACAGCATATATAATACTTATATTTAGCCTTCCATTATAATGCAAAAATGTGCATCGACTTTAGATAAACTATTCTATATATTTTGATATACATTTTATTTAAAGTCGCCTATGCTAGTAATTTGGAGCGATGACTGAATAAGAGAAAACGAAATCCTGTATAGTTCTTGATTTGGATCATAATAAACGTCAAATTTTTGCACGTATTTTGCAAATATCTATTAGAAGTTTAAATTTTAATTGTACATATCTATACTAAATGACTTAAAATTAAGATTTCCTAAATTGTCCGAATTTGGGAGCCACAAAGGAGAACAAAAATGTCTTAAAAAAATACAAATGTAGAATATCAAATGCATGTTCAACCTCTGTAATCCCTCTATTAAAATCTTTTCAATTTGAATTTAAAAAATCAAAAAGGGGGAGGGGAGGTCGTTTATAAATGGAAATAAATTGTTACGTTCATCAATATTTTTTAAAATTAAATCCATTCATATATATGTACATTATTTATCATTTGGCACACAGTGCTTTAAATGGATTTTTTTTTCGAAGAGGATTCAGTATTTTTTCAAGATTACGTATTATTTCTCAAAATAATATATATCAGCTTTAATTCCAATTAAACACTTCCACTATTGTTGTTAAATTGTGATTTTTTACGATATTCCAAAGTGTTCTCAAATAATATAGATAATTATCAGGAATTTTGTCAGGAAAAGGATATCAAAAGCCTGACACAAAGAGGAATCTAGTCTCAATAAGTCTTCTTGCCATTCTATTGTCATAACTAAGACGGACAGTCAAGTAAGCGAAACATCCTCTGTTTGCTTAAAAACCAGCCTCGTGTGCACCGGGCATTATTCTGCCATTTCTATATATACTCCCAAGCATCTGGTCTGTAACATCAACACTTCCCTTGTGCTTATTGTAAAATAACATTACTTGTGGCTTTTGGGCTTCTCTAACAACTTTGGTATCATAATGGACAGTTGACAATGGGATGGCAGCTTTTGATTTTTTCGGAATGTATGAAACAGCTGCAACATTGTCTGTAAATCGTTCTTGACCGTCGAAGTTCTTGAATACATTTCTTTTGGAATATGTTTTTTATTCCGGCGGATATTCATAACAAAAGCAAGACCTACCTGCTGTAGCTTGTCGACGCTATTGAAAGTCTTTTCTAAATATTGAAAATAAGCGATTATACCACATAACACTGTAAATTTTGCTGAATGAGAAGGTTCGCCGGTTCCTGAATGTATTTCTTCTGAAAATTAACCAGTGTTATTGCAAATATGAACACATAAATAACATCCAGTCCACATTCGAATTGAAGAAAATAAATCGAAATCATATCATCCTATCATATCCAACAATATGGAGCATGATGAACCTTACCGATTTGGAGCCAAGAAGCTTTAAGAACAGAACAAGGACAAGAAGAGCATCAAATAGACGGCTTTGAGGAGAGCCATATGAAGAACTTCACTTTACAACGTTAACAGCATTGTCTTCCGTTGCCTTATATGTAGTTTTGAAATCGCCGAACTGAGATGAAAGCCTGAAAAAGAAATTCACTCGGGTAAGTTGCACGTGGACGGGGAGACATCCTCAGTTGGTGTAGGATCGAATCCGAGATGCACTTAAACGTCACGCATGTCTTTACCCTAGCGAGGAAAGGAGGGACTGGACTCTTTGCATTCCAGTAAGCCCTTTCCAGTAGAATAAAAAAGGTGATCTAGAGTAGTTTTCCACTTTACGTTTTAGAGTAGTTGCCGGGTGAGCTTTCTAAATAAAACTCGGAGATTATGCTACCTTCAATATCGAGCGAATGAGGAGATGAATATATGATACAGGCGACATGGATGTAACCCCTTCCTGTGAATAGGTATTGAAGATGTCCATACTTCTGCAGTGGACTGCTTGTGGCTGCAGTATGATGATGATGATATAAAATTTGACGAAAAAATAATAAATACTACCCCGTTGCTTAGATGAAGAATCCTAGATTTGAATTCTACTTACGCACTTCAATCCTATTTTATAAACAGCCAATTTGTTTTATATTTTCTATACGCAACCAATCATCTAACAATAGTAACTATGGCTCCACGTTTGTCGAATGATCTACTGATAATGGCGAGCTTCTCATCTCAATCAATAAGACCTGAAATACTTATAAACATTGTTAAACAATGATGTATAAAGGCAAACGTAAACAAATTAATACATATCAACTTTATCAATAGAAGAGATACTTGTCCAACTCTTTCTTCAACATCAGCATTCTGCTAAATGATTTCAAATATTTAATAATTTACACTTTCAACTTTTGTTCCTCAATAATAATTAGAATTCAAATTTTGGTAGTAGAAAGCTTTTATGCTGTGCCAATAAATTTGGGAGATTAATTTGTATATCGTATCGTGTGTATTTATGTAACTTCTAATTCTGAAAATAAAATTCGGCCTTGATTTATAATATTGATTGTTAGTGAATATGTAATAATTAAGGAAAACAATATATTTGAGTTTTTTACATTAAAAAAATAATTAAATCTTTTTATGTATCAAGAGTCTTCTAAATTTATTTTATGAAATTATTATTTTTTTAATTAAAGAATCTTGTTAATAAATACGATCTGTTAATTTGAGGAAATCCAATCATAAAATCAATAGAACAGTAATTTTTAAAAGGATGAAATCTTGGCAAAAAATGCTCGGTTCCATTTCAGTCCCTGGTTTGAGGCAACGAATTACATTTTTTCCATATCGAAATTTATCAAGTCAAACATACAAATTTTCATCCCTTATTATAATAAAAACATTATTTTTTTCCTAAAGGGTTTTTCCAAAGAGACTTATTTATAATCTATAGAAATTAATACAAATTTTCTTCAAGCTTATCGAGCAATACAAAAATTATTGACATTGATTAGATGTGTTTCTTTCGTTACTAATTATGATTCAATACGTTGTACTTACTTTACGATTAGGGATGATGATGAATTATGAGCGTTTGTTTGGAATGACAGTCGGTCCTATGATAATTTAGCGACCAAAGTGCAAGAACTCGTGCATAACTCGTTTGTACGTCAAGAAGTATAAAAATATTTCATATATTTATGGAAAACGAAAATGCTGTCCGATGTTATCTAAAGTAATAATCATGATTGATGGTGTATTGAAAAAGTATTATGCCAGTAACACTCATTCCTCAAATTTGTGATTGAATATGCTTACGACAACCGGGTCAATTTAAAAATAAGGTTATCTATGCATCTGCATTTTTCAAAATTTTAAGTCGATAAGATTTGTTTTACCAAGTATCAAATCAGGAATCGAGGATGATATTTTTCGTATTAAATTTTCATCCTCGAACAATGCTTATTGTTCCCAAGTCTTACATTTATCAGCGAAATATGGATTTGATGAAGCTTAAATACGCTATCTTAATTTAATTGCAAAATTCAAATTCTTCAAAGACGAGAGAAAATCATGCTGATGAAGCGTGATGATTTCGAAATATATTATTAGATGTATCAGTGCTTTGTTTAGACTTTAATCTTTTAATGAGATAATCCCATTTATTGTGATTATTAAAACTATTTTCCGCAACACTAGATGATTAGGCCTTTAAGAATGTAATATACAATTTGTGCTATCTTTGCAACATATAAACAGATTATAAAATCAGAGGGTGCTATATTCGATGAACATGTTGGTTTGCGTAGAATTTCTTTGGAGTAGAAACTTCATTCGATTATTATTAATCATGTTGTTGATTAAAAAATGATATTTTTATAAACGCTTGTTTCATTCACTGGAAATGCTGATACTATAAAACAAAATAATTATACTATTGAAGTGATTGAAGGACCAAGTTCAAGCAATTAAAATGAATTACTCTGGGATTATATCACCATACGTGGATGAGAACTGTTTATATTGTTAATTATAGTTTAGAGGTAAAAACAAATATAGTAAGACCCCACTTAACGCGTTTCAATAAGTTGCAGCACTAAACAAAACAGCATTAAACGAGTCCATCTTTACACCTAAATAATGGGTATACAGTGCTCCTGGTTACCAGTTTTTCGGGTTTCGGGTTGCGAGTCGCATGAGCGAGCATCAGCGAGTTTTATCGGTTCGGTAACTTGGTTCAACCGATGAAAGACCGTCTGACAAGTCCGACCGTCTCGTTCAAAAGGTGCAAAGTACGAAAGGACAGACTGCCTGTTATGAAGAGCTGTTTTCCGAATGGATAGCCTCTACTGCTGGTCTTGAGATAAAAAAAATATCTGCTGGATAATAATCTTCCTCTGAAAGCCATGCTAATTATGAATAATGCTCTTGCCCACCCCGAGAGAGTTCAGGATAATATTTTGGAGGAGGTAAGTTTTATAAAAAATGTCTTCCTTCCACCCAACGCAGCTCCTATTCTGCAGCCCATGGATCAGCAAGTTATCTCTAACTTAAAGAAATTGTATACGACGGGGCTTTTCAAACTCTGCTTCGACCTCACCAAGGGCATGCAGCTAACTCTATAAGAATTTTGGATAAACCACTACAATATCGTAGGGTGCCTGAAACTCGCAGGGTTCTCTAGAAGAACACTAAACTCTGCGTGCAGAAAGTTGTGGCCTGAGGTGGTTTTAGGACGGGAGTTCGACGGGTTTGCGAATGAAAAGGAGCCTGTCGAAGAAATTGTGTCTGGGAAAATCTCTATGCCTCGTGGTAAACTAATTTGACATCGAAGAACTCGTTGCAGAACATAGCGAGGACCTTGTCGACGAGTTGAAAGAGTTGCATGAACAACAACACCATCAACTAAAGAAGGCTCTGTCGAAAGCGGAGGAAGATGAGAGGGTGAAAAAGAAACTGTCGACAGCAGAGATTAGAGCTCATACTTCAATGTGGTTAAAGTTACAGACATTTGTGGAAGAAAATCATTCAGATAAAGCAGCAATTATTTATTAAAAGTGGCCAAAAACAACTGTCGATTGTAAAATTCTTTAAGAGAAAAGTTAAAGATAGTGAAGAAAGTGAACCAAAATCATCTAAAAAAGTAAAAGTCAGTGATTGTGAGAGTGAATCTGTTGACAGTTCTCTCTGATCGAGGGAGAGCAACGCCGACTAATCCTCCCACCACCTCCTCCATCCACCACCTCCGACATGCTAGCACAACGCTTTCTTCAAGCTTAAGTACTGTAACAGCGCGGGAGCCCCACCGACTTCACGAGCCCCCGGTCTGTTCCTTCGCCGCTATCACGGTTACCAACCGCGACTTGATTCAGTCTCAAAGACCGCATCGCGGGGTCATCCGTAGCGCCGGAACGTCACGCACTAGCCGCTATGCCGATCCCGGAGATCGATGAGCGGCGGACGCGCCCCCCCCCCCCCCCCCAGAACAAAAGGGGGTTTATTCCTCGACGACGATCAGTCGTTATAGGGCGACGCCAAAAGGAGAGCTTAGGGAAGAAGGTATCGGAAAAACAAATCAAAGCCTTAATTTCTCTCAACTGACGACGATCACGAGGCATGTGGCCTCCATCCGAGGCGGCGATCTGTCGCGGGACCACAATGTGCGTCTTTAATGCCCCAAAGCTACTTCTCCACTCTGTCTGACTTATTTGCCCGCCGATAATTATTTTAGCATACACGTGGATTTATTTTTATGCGGTTTTCAAAAATAATGCAACCAACAGGATACCAATGCATATTTAAAAAAATCTAAAACTAACACTAGTGCAAGTTACAATCGTTAAAGTGCGAGTGTATAGGGCGATGTGAATATAGGGCAAAATTGCCAGTCTCTTGATAAAAAACTGGCAAAATCCTACCAAAATGAGCAAATTTCTCAACGTCAAGCAATCAAGAAAAATGAAGTCAAATCAAAAATGAAAGAAAATCAATCATCAATGGCATAAAACTAAGGTCAAAATTTACACACCCGCGCGCTACCATGATATGTATTTGATACACCATATGAAAGTTTGACAAATTCTGAACCCATCTATTATATTTCATCTCAATATTCCCATTATTAAAGTCGTAGTAAAAACATCATGGCGAAGTAAAGGTTAGGAATTGCATATATCCATATCACAAACTGCATAAAAAAATGAATGGTTAAAACAGAAGGATGATAAAATGTTTATTGTGTTTTTATTTACATGATTTTTTATAAACCTTTTTTATGCGATTTTTTTGTACATTCTATCACTTTGATTTGAAGTTATGCGGTTTATATAAATAATGGAATCTCAGTTTTCTATATAGTGCAAGTCTTTTTTTATGCGATTTTATTGTATGCGATTCTCCGTGGAACGTATCTATCACATAAAAATAGACAGAAAAGTGTATTTGCTAGCAGATAGATGATTTTTTTCGCTCTGTTGCCACACGTGAATTATATTTTCATGGAACATTTCAATAATCTGTATCCTTTTTAGCATTTTTATACTTCATAATTTATACCTCATAAATAGCCAGTTTGGATAAAGTCGGGGGGTTGTTTCCAGGATACCATTCTTGGGAATTGTACATCTTTTAATATATAAAAATAAATCTCTGTTTGTTCGTATGTAATGCGCTTCAATACCGTTCATAAGATTGAGATAAAACTTGATCCACTTATTGCTAAAGATTGCGCAAAAAACATAGGCATAGTCTAATATATAAAAAAAATCAATGTTTATTTGTCCGTATTTGATGCGCTTCCATACCGTTAATCCGATTTCGATAAAACTTTGTCAACCTACTGTTTACACTTACGGAAATAACATAGGTATAGCAAAAATATTGTTTGTTACCCGGGTAAAAATATGTGGCCTTTTAAAAACCTAAAAAAAACCGTTTTTCTAACATTTTAAGTGATTAAAACCATACAAACAGAATTAAACTCAAGAAAAAATATTTTTAAAAATAAAACATAGTTTTTGATAACTCTGTTTATTGTGAATGTACTCAATTTTGTAAAAATAATCTCAATATATCCTTATAAGCCAATTAATGAAGGAAAAATGCAAAAATCATCGCGTAATACCATTTTAGCCGACGCTTATCAAAATACAGCATAATTCATTAATATTAAAATGAATAGATTGGTAAAATTGATATCAGATTACCATATAAATATATATATTAGGGTTGTTAAATTATTTTTTGAGCTATTAATTTGATCACGCATTTAAATTAATTTTACTGTACTTACCATTTAAATTATTCTAGCAATCCGTTTGCAGAATAAATTCTCGTAAAGCTGTATGGTGAGTTATTTATTTACAAAAACATGCGCTCTGTTTAGATAAAATTTCTTGAGTTATTGCGAAAGATTCAATCTCAAAGATCCGAAGATCGACACAGATGAATTTTTCGTCTTTGTAATTATCTATCATCTGAATCCATTAATTAATGATAAAAACGTCTACGGGATTTAAAGTACATTTTTAAAATTTAAAACACAGGGTGTTATTGACGTAAAGAGCTTATTGCGGTAAATCACAAATATTAGATCATAATTGAACGCAATTGGTGATTTTTTTAAATGTTCGTCCCACGCATGAATATAACAAATAAGAGGAAAATTTCGAGAAACGTAATTGGGAAATAGTCGAGAATTAATTTAAAAGTCGATATGAAAATCAACGGCAAAGCGGAAAAGATTGCAGAAATAATCGAGGAAAATCCTGCTTATATTGATTTTTTTTTAATTTAAACCATTCCCGAATGTATTCCTATTTTCGCTTTTTTTAACCTTATCGTATTTTTTTATGTTGCCATATAGAAAGAAATTTAAAGATTTTTAATTGTGGTAAATCTTTCAAATAATAACGATTTACCTCTAATGAAATGCTAATATTATTATTTTTGAATGTTGATAATAAAACCATAGATAATTTTGATGAGTTATTTTATGCATTTTATTTTTATTGTTAAGACCATTTGAAATTTAAAAAAAAAACAGTGTGATATGTGGCGCCAACGTTGCGACCGCAGGAGGAACTAAATTCTTGAACGTTTCTTTACGTTGAAGAACAATATACATATTATATTGTATTGTTAAAATACTAATAGCCAAACGTTAATTAATTTTACTAATCAATTTATGATCTTACTAAACACTGACAATGAATGATCGTCGGATCGAAATTGTGAAAGCAACTATAATATATTAACAAAAACTTATCAAAATATTGCACAAAGCGAAACAAAGGTCGATTATAAATCGATCATTTATGAATTTTGAAAACTTTGTTATCTTCAAAATTATTTCAATAAATGGATTAATCATAACAAAAATATGTAGACGGTATTAAAATTATATTTAGTTCGGCAACAATTTATTTACAATAATAAATTTAATCCACAAACAAACGAAAATATTTTATAGGTTATGTCAATTAAAAAAAAAAAAATCAAAGTGCTTATTTTAAATTAATAAGGTTCGCTCAAGAACGTCGGAACGTTTGTATAAAATAGTCGCTTGGATCGATACCGATAACTGAACCGAGTAGTTACAGATGTTGTTTGATAGTTTCCTTTTATGCGATGACGTCAATATGCACGTGCCATTTAATGGATGGAAAGTAGAAAGATAATTATTCAATTATTAATACAAAAATACTGCACGAATGATAGATTACATAATTTACCGAGTGCGCCCTTTAGAAATCACAAACTAGATAAATCGGTTATTGATTATTAGCACAAACGCAAATATGCGAGCAATTTTTTTTTATTAAAAACATCAATATGATAAATTGCTAAATTTAATTGTGTCTTATTAAAAGACACCTACGTGTCCACGTCCTGTGCTTGATGATTTGAATCTATGAATCATCAATTTTGGGAATTTTTATAAGAACGTAACAAGAAACCAAATCTGTTTTTATTCCATGCATTTGTCCTCATAGTTTTTTTTTTAATGACCTCAGCAAATTTATTTTGTTTAAAAATGGAATATACCTCAATTAATTCGTTCATCATTTTAAAAATAAAACTAGCATTGAAATCTGATTTTAATATTATTTAAATATTTTTTTAATCGAATTAAATTTTTTCGTTATTTTGATTCGATTATGATGATGGCCGAATATTATTGACTGCGGGCGGATTTGAGCGCACATCGACTGACGTTTGCTGTCATTCCTGTCAATCAATTTATAAACGAGGAGGGATGTTTTTATATGTTTGTATCGGTGATAATAAATCGGCAAAAGAAAGAGATATTGCGTCGTTTTAATAAATCCTACATTTATGAGATTATTTAATGCGATGTGCCATGTTCACTTTTGTGCGATGAATACGCACAAGGTTTGAAATGTCAAATTATTAAATACCTGCACGTCGCCGTTTTCCCCCCTACGTTTCATACAAATCCTTGCGAATGACGCAATCGATTTTATTTTTAAATGCATTTTTCCGCGCTGAAAGTATCAATCAATTGGTTTGATTCAATGCATTTTGAGAGTCGCCATTTGTATTTTTCAAATAATGACACGCAGCGCCAATTTGAAGAGGCGGCGAAAATAAAAGAACGTCAACGGCTTTTCACGATTGAAATTCATATCTGATGTGTCGTCATCGTCAACCCAATCCGTACAACAATACGATTTTAATCTGTTCGCAAATATATTTAAGCACAAACAAATTTCGTAAATATACGGTCTTTCCAGATGTAAAAAAAAACTCCCCTGCAAAAAATCATTTTTACGAAAGATTCCGATGCGGACAAGTATTTTTGCGCAATAATATCGACTCTAAGAGGAACTTTATCTATGTATTTATTGTTAGTGCGGCTTAGAAGGATCGAGCAAATGTTTCTGAAACTGTGAAGCTATCGATGATTAATTTTAATCATGAACATAATTTTAGGAAGGACAAACATCGTTGTATTCCTCATTACATAATTATATTGCAAAAAACCAAAGCGCAAAAATTGAAGGACACTAAAGAATATACGGGAAAAAAATACAATTTAATCGCAGTGCTCGCTATTGACAATGTTTCTCAAATTTGCAATAAATATATTGCGCAATGTTTTAATACTATGAAGAATTTAAGCATCAATATATTGTGCAGTCTGGAGTAAATTTAGCATGCATTTTTTTAACCTTTCGACTGCTGCGATGTTTTTCAATGTACTGTCGAGAAATGCTACCGTATATTTATTTTTGAAAAAATATATTCATACATATATTATTAAATTCCATACTTCATCGGGACAATCGTATCTGTATTTTATGCATGGAATGGAAATTTTCCTTGTTTGATTTTGCTAGCATACGACATTTCTTTTCTTTTTTTTTTTCATTTCGTTTTAAATCGATTATTGTGTATTATAAGTTTTAATTGCATTCTATCGCATGAACTACGCGTTAAAATACCTTTACCCTAGGATTTTTCAATTTTTTGTACAAAATATGTAGCGAAAGAAGAACTTACTAAATTTAAGATTTGAGAGTCATTATATCGAAAATGCCAAAAGCACGTGCTATTTTTACACTTCTGTTTAAAAAATTACAATTTTCGCAGAAAAACCCCTCAAAATGGAAACAAATTAAACTTATATTCGAAATTTAAAATCATTTAAAAAAATATATATAAAAAATCATATAATCATTTTGCGATGTGTACGAGATTAATGTGTTGGCGAATAAAAATGCAAAAGGTGGTTTGCTAAATTTCGATCGAGCAATTTTTCATTGTTGGATGAATCAGGTCGTGGAAGACCCACAACACTGGAAGACGACGTTCTACGAGATAAGGCGGAGACAAATCCAGGTCTTTCTATTGATACATTCGCTGAAAGACTTGGACTCGGAAATAAGCAGTTTGGATTTCTTGGAATTGTAACATTTAGCTGATTTTCTAAGAATTGAATACTATGGAATTCTTAAAATTAGTAAATTTCTCAGAAATTAGCCGATTTGCGAAATTCTAGGAGTTGGAATATTTTATTGATTATTTTTCGTAAAGAAGTGTGCCGCGTATTCCAATTAGTCAAAGATCGACTGTAATTGAGAAAGGTATAAGTTCGACTATTTGAAATTGAAAAAGGTTATATATTCTTTAACTGCTTTTAAATATTGAGTCATTTTTGCTATTTCTATTGTTTTCAATGGCTTTAAAAAAAGAATGGCGTCGACAAAAAAGACCGCTAGCTTTTTGTATGAGTTCAAAATGGCGCACAATGCAGTAAAAACAGGTGGAAATATTAACTGAGCATTCGAAAAAGGATTGATTCGTGAAAGAATAATTCGAAAAGGGTAAAAATAATTTCGAAATAGAGAAGATAAAAATGCTGCACAAGTGGGTGCCACACGAACTGTCAGAAGGCTAAAATTGAGCCACTTGGAAGTGTTTTCTTCGTTGATAAATTCAAATTCATAACAATAGTAGTTATTGACACTAATATAAGTTGACGACAGACAGTTTCTCTCCGAGTCTCCGATGACTACTATTGATTAAAATTGTATGGGTTTTTTCTTACACCTATAAAACTCATATTAAAAACGGCACGCGTTTTTTACACTACCAAAAGAAAAACATAAAAATGGGACGCTTGACTCGCTTTTTGACAAGAAGACTGTGAGAGATTTCATTGCACTTATCCCAGAACTTACTTTCGGTCGAGAATCATACTTTTTCTAACAAGCCAATAATTTTTAACAATACAAATGATTTTTAATCCTCATAAATTTAATTGGACGCTGTAAAATATATTAAAAATTAAGAGAAAAGTTATGAAAAAGTAGTGAGCTTTGCAAAAAAGGTTATGAAACAAAGATGTACACTCAAACCTCTTTTTGTGCGATTTCAAAGTTATGCGGTTTTTTTAAAGCAATTATAGCTATTAGTTGAGTTATAGCTATTTAAAAAACTACTTAAAAACAATTAAAACTGTGACAAAATAAGGCCAAAAAATGACTTGCCTGATTTTTTTTTTGAGTTAGGGACTATAGTGACATATTTACTAATTATGAATAATATTGTTGGAAAGAGAAAATCTACACAGAACAATGAAGATATTGACACTGGGTATGCTATTTCTTCTGAAGAAGAGAGCGATTTCGAGTCATATCGAAAATCACAACGAAAATTATTATACAGCGACGATAGTTTGTAATTAAAATAATTAGTATTTCTCTGGTGGATGTCTGGAATTTGAAATGCCAGATGTCAGAAAGTCAGAAGTCCTTTAAATGTTACCAAAAAATGTTATTTTTTAATTGCCCTATTGTTTTCCTGTTTTTTTTTTTATTAACTTTTTTTGTGCGATTTTGGATATATTTTATATAGCTGTTTCGAAGTTATACGGTTTTTAAAAAAATATTGTTTTCCGATATTTTCCTGAGCGAAGTTCTTTCAATATTCACAGATGAAAAAGTGTTGGGAAAACAAAATAAGAAACTTCCCAATAACTTCTAGTAAGAGAATGGTTGAAACTTAGAAAATGCTAGAACCCAAAATGAAAAAAAGAAAGCAAAAATGGCGTCTAACCATTTAGAAGCTCATTCAAATTCACAGGGCATACCTATTTAGAAGGATTTTCGTTTTGTGCCACAAAAAGAAGAGACAATTCTGACACCAGGAAGCAAGAAAAATATTAATAAGATTTCAACGTATTGTCCTAAGTGGGGCAGATTGGCTGAATTGTCTATTTAAATGGACGAATAAAAATATCAACCAAATTTAAATACACCCCACGGAAGTCACCTGTTTCTGGGTGACACGGTGACATACTGGCTATATATTAGGGGTATCGAAAAGAAATAGAAATTTTTTTATACCTGGCTTTAGGGTCAGTTTATATTGTGACGCGGTGCAGTAAACACTTATTTTTTAGTGCTTGTAAATTAAGACTATTGTCAATTTACTATTTTTAACAAAAAAAAAATTAACCGTGATTTAAATAAAAATGTCCAGACCAACAATTAGTGAAGAAAATTTGCGTCATTGTATGCTATTTTTATTTGATCAAAAAATGAAAACTAAAGAAGTGACACAGAAAATCAATGAAACATATGGTGATATATTGACACTAAGTAAATGTCATAGGTGGTTGAAAAAATTCCAAACTGGTGACAGAAATCTTACAGATGCGCCTAAATCGGGAAGACCGCTAAAAATCGATGATGATGTCCTGTTAAATTTAGTAGAGTCTGATCCTCGTCAATCAATCAGAGAAATATCAAATAAACTTGGATGCCCATGGAAAAATGTACAAAATCACCTTCACCGCATTGGAAAGTGTTCCAGGCAAGGAGTTTGGGTCCCTCACGATTTATCACAAACTGCACTAGAGCAGCGACGTACTATCTGCACTTCTCTTTTATCTAGGCACGATTTAGAACCCTTTTTAAGGCGAATTGTTACCTGTGACGAAAAATGGGTCCTCTATAACAATACCACGCGAAAAAAACAATGACTTTCACCCGGTCAATTAGCTTTACCTACGGCAAAGCCGAGCTTAACTGTAAATAAGGTGCTGTTATGTATTTGGTGGGATAGCCTTGGTGTTTTTTATTTTGAATTACTTAAACCCGGTGAAACAATAACAGCAAACATGTATTGTGAACAATTAGAAAGAATGACACAAGAATTTTAAAAAAATCGGCCATTTTTAGTGAACAATAATAAGCGAATTTTTCAACAAGACAACGCACGACCTCATGCGGCAAAAGTTACGCAGCAAAAAAATATTGAACTTGGCTATGAACTTCTACCACATCCACCATATTCTCCAGACATCGCTCCATCGGATTATTATTTGTTTCGTGCCCTAGAACATTCTCTTCGTGAAAAAAAATTTACTAATGTGAATGAGATAAAAAATCATATGGAAAAGTTCTTTAAAGAAAAAACCAAAGACTTTTACAAAACAGGAATAGATAAATTACCTGAAAGATGGAAAAAGGTGTTAGAAAACGATGGACATTAGTTTATAGAGTAGTTTTTAAGTTTTTTTAAAATAAATGTTTTTTTCATAACTGTATGAAAATTTCTATTTCTTTTCGATACCCCTAATATATGGACTTGGATTGTTAATAAATTTACCCCAAAATAGCTGTTGTTTAAAGCAATTTAAAAATAACTTGTGAAGAATAAAAATGTGAAGAATTTTGCATATAAGCAAAAGAAATCACGGATTAAAAATACACCTATTCCAGTTATTCGCTAACAAAAATACGACCGTATTTAAATAATATAAAAAAATCAATCATTTGGAGCAGGGAGTGGCTATAAAAAAGTGAAGACGTGCTCAAGTCATAATTTTTATCATACAGATCGTGCTCCACATCTTTATTATTTTTTCAGAAATCTTGTTTTGTGCGTGTTATTTGTATTAAGTATCGAATGTGATCTCAATTATCGTCAAGATGAATCGAAATTGCCGCGAAAACAATAGGAAAAATGTTCCATATTGATGTATTATAGATAAGTGGCGCATTTCCAAACCAAACACAGTTTTGCAATCGCCGATTTTCCTCTATAAATACGGATTACCTTACGATTTAGCATCATTTGACTTAACTACAGAAATGTGGTCGTACGTTAAATATAATTCGAAAAAAATCATAGTTCAGAAGATTTAGTATATAGTTAACACGATCGTGCTGTTAATACTTTGAGAGTAATTTTTGTAATTTAGTGAATTTCGTAAAAACAACGTCTGAAGATGGCGACCTTTGACTTGCCTCAGGTAAATATATTTAAAATTCTTAAATTTTAATCATTTATTATAAAATATTTCTATTTATCATTTTAAAAACGTATTTTTATTGTTGATGTATCATTTAAATAAATAATCGCACGTCCCCTTTTGTAAAAGGGGAAAAAGCGAATGTACACGATTGATGATTTCGTTCTAATGCCTCTCTAAATTATATAATCCTATAATAAGTGCGGATGTGACAATCTAAAATTAGTATAAATCTTTGCAAAAGACGACCTTCATTCGTCAAACACTTATGAGATCTTATTTCATTTTGTTCTTCTGTCATTTGTGTTGAATAGAATTAAAATGTGACAGAGATGAATTGAATCTCACGCTTATCACAAAAGAAGATTAATTATAAATGTAACGACGTATTTTAAATATGTTAAAAATTTTAATCCCCCGATTTTATACAATTAAATATTTAATTAAAATTTTATCGATTTAATTCTGTAACGCCATTTAAACCCCATAGTAAAACAAGAAAAATTTTCAAAAAATGATAACAACACAAAAGATCATAAATTTATGCATACGTATCGCAGGAATATATTTATTGTTTACTGTTGTGTCATTTGACTAGTCTACTCTTTTAATCCAATAAAAAAAAAATACGAAATCAATTTAAATTTTTAAATATATTTCCCAGCATAAAATCAATTTATAAAAACAATCAAAGCTCGTTGATTATATACCTTCCAGGAAAAAGCGAGTTTATATTAGCAATCGGCATTTGTAATAATTCATTATAAGCAATTATTGTAATAACATGACAAATCAGCGTTAAAAATATTAATGTAATACTTACAGAGATAATCTAATTGATGCAATGCTAAAAATTATAGCGAACATAATACCTTAATAATTGTAGTGATTATCGCATAATCAAGATTCAATCGAGTCGACATCTGGCAAAAATAAATCGCTTGATGGTCGTTATTTTGTCGTTTAGGGCGTTGGTCGAATTTTGAGCGCTTATGGCGCGATTTGAGTTCGAATTTGACAGATCGAGAATATCGCGCGGGTTTCATCTGCCTAACCTCTAAAATCGTAGGTTAAATATATTTTATAATGTGAAATGAATGCCTATTGAAATTGCGAACAAATGAGTTGTAGATCGTATTTAGTACGTATTTCTCGATTGCGCGAAATCTTTATTAGATTAGATCGATCGACATTTGTCGATACGCGTCTCAAATGACATCGGATTAAATGTCTCGCGAGATTGTTTTATGTTGTATCGTTCAAATTTGTTGACACGTACGTTCCCATGTCCCCCGGAAGTGGGTGTTATTTTTCCTATAAGTAAAAGTAACAAGGGGGTGGCAAAGCAGGCGCACGCCACGGGCGCAATTGGGCTTGGAGCGCAAAACGCAGAATACCGACCCAGTTGAGAGTTGCACATGGTTTTTATCTTACTCGATCATTCTATTTTACATGAATCAACACTGATTGACTCTATCCGTTTTTATAGTATATACTAAGTTGTCTAATCCCTCTTTTCTTCTTTATCGCTTAAACACTGGGCCGACTCAGCCGGCACGAGCCCGCAATAAAGACAACAATATTTTCGACCGATTGTAAATTTGTACAACCCACGCGATCAGTCTTCTTCAGACAATTTCGTTTCATAATGAGAGTTTGTAATCTTTCTGTAGACATGTTCAGGTATGACGTCATATGAGCGCTCTGAAAAGCGGACCATTTGGACATTCAAAACCTTGTGGCCACTCCGTTCTCTTTTAGGGCTTTTTGCGTGGCATTTTCTATGATCTTACTAAATTAGGCTGTTATCTTAGCTATTTTCTTTAGTTCAAAGCTACAAAATCTATTTAGTTTCTTTCTCGCGCTCGGATCGATGAATTGATGCTAATCTTTGCCTTATTGATTTGAAACATCGCTGAACACCCGATCGAAACATCGTCACGACGTTGTTTTTGTTTCATTGTGAGCAAACGCGGCACCCATCTTGCGCATAGCTTTCTCATGTCCAAATTTTCAGTCAATATGCGATATACAGCATTTTTTGTAAGGCCTACCATATCCGCTATCTCGCGCATTTATAGTCGACGATCATCCAGTGGCATTTTGTGGATTTTCTTCCCCATATCTGGGATATGGGGAAGGAAACCTGGGAACCACTGCACTGTTCGTCTTGGCAGTTCGTACGGCCTCGTCTAACCTTTCATTTACCATGATGTATTTACTACAACTCGACTCTAATAATGGGAGTATCGATATGAAATATAACAGAGGGGTTCAGAATTTTTCAAAATTTCATATGGTGTACCAAATTCATATCATGTTAGCACGCGGGTATTTTTGATTTAGTTTTTTTAAACAATCGCCATCTATACGTTCGGGTGCTTTTGGGACTATCTTCTTATTATTTAACTTTCAAACTCCTAAGGGCGGGAGGGTGTAAGTTAGATACTTGCCACGGGCGCTTCATACCCTCGTCAGGGCCGTAACAAGGGCGTGGCAAAGCAGGCGCCCGCCATGGGCGCCACTGAGCTTGGGGCGCAAAACGCAGAATACCGACCCGGTCGAGAGTTGCACATGGTTTTTATTTTATTCAACCATTCTACTTTACATGAATCAACACTGATTGATTCTGTCCGTTTTTATAATATATACTAAGTTGTCTAATCCCCCTTCAGCTTTTAATTATATTTTACAGCGTCCAACAAACATAATTCAAGTGAATGAAGTTTTTGGGAAAAGTGTAGTAAAATCTTTCATTGTCCTTTTGCCAAAACGCAAGTCTTAAAATCTGCATTTTACCCTTGTCTATTCGCAGAACCCTTTTATAATAGTGTGGCTGCCATCTAGCTTATCTTCCCTTTGTTTTTGTTAGCTTGATGAATCACAGAGCAATCTGCCAAGCGTATCGATCCAAGATAAAACAATATAGCACGAAAAGCAGCGACATTAATTGTGTAATTATTCCTACAAAGTTGATTCTTTCTCATTTTGAAGTTTTGTATAAAAACGGCAGTCTACCACTAACCACGTCTATCGAAACCCTAGCCATATTGTATCGAAAGTAGACGACGCTTATTTAACAATAATTGACGTTAATTACTTGTAGACAAAAGAGCAGCTTTGTAGATTTTAATTTAATGGCGATATGTACTATTTAATATCTAATGCTTGATTTTAAGTGAACATAACATGATTAGACGCGTCCATGTCCGAATGACCGAGACTAATTTTATAGTCGTCGGTTGTGACGACGATGGATAGTAAAAAATACACATGATCGTGCGCGCGTTTAATTTTACGATCATTTTAAAATCACAATACGATATTTAATTTAAATGGGATGTAACTAATTGATATACGATGCAGAAATGTGGTTTTTCGCCCTTTTCTTCGCAGTTAGAATCGTTCTATTGAATAATTGCTTTGGAAAAACACAATGAGACCTCCCACAGATTCATTGTTGAATTTACTCAATATCGAGCAACCATCGATGGGATTACAAGTTTTGATCGATATTTATCGGATAAGATTAAAATACTGAGGATTAAGATTGCAATATTTTTATTGTTATTCGCAGACACACTGTTTGGAAATATCGATTTTATCAACTGTATTATTCATATCTTTAAAAACGCATTAACTGATGTTTTTAACAAATTTACGATGTATGTATGTATTTGTCCCAGGCCGAAAAAACCAAATGCCTCAAACTTAAATTGCGCCATGGGCCTCTAAAGTGTTAAATCCGCCACTGAAAGCATGCTCATTCGACACAGCATACAGGAAAAATGTCGATGTATTATCAAAGCATTTTATGCAATTTGAATTCCATTAAAAGCAGCTCTTGAGAAATACACACACACAAGATGGGGATCCCCATTACAAGATTGGAAATCCCCATCTTGTGTATTTCTCCATGTAGAATGCAAGCGTCTGCATTTTTTTATTATCGTCATTTATGGACCCGGAGCACGTGCCTCATTCGCCTCGTATAAAGTGTGGCCCTGGTTTATCAGCTAATTGATTTTGGCCCAGATAGATGGCCTTTGGTGTCTTTCATGTGTGTATATAAAATATATGGCACTTATCCACGAGAAATAAGTTTTAACCACAAATGGATCATAAAATTAACGCTCTTGGTTAAACATGCCGCATTCGTAACCTATGTATCAACAATAGACATGATTAACTTTTATGGGTGGCAATTTTGAGAGCACGTTTGTAAGATGACATAATGATGTTTGAAGAACGATTGTTTAAATTTCGGATTATGGCGGAAGATCTGGATTAAGGTGGCATTGATATGACATGATTCAATAGACTAATTTAACACAATGCATGCCCTCCATATTATTTCCTAGATAACTAGAGTTTCGCAAGATAACTATTTATTCCGCACTACAAATAAGGTGAGAGAGGTCTGGCTGCAGGAAGGACAACCTCCCGCAGCCAAGGTCAACCGACGACTCCCCCGACTCTCGCTTCTACCCAACCGGTAACGAAGCACGCGCAAGAAGCGATCGGTCGGTAAGCAGGTGCAATGTCTCCGCAGGGCCACAAGAGATGGCGCTGTTAAAATAGCACATTGCACCTGAAGAGAAATGGAAGATGTCGCTACTATGCGGGGATGATAAATCGCCTACGCTACAGGGCCGATTCCTTCTTAAAATGCCATAATCATTCTCTATTTTAGACGATTTTCATTAACACTACAAATACCGTGCGCACAGAACTTTATTTTTTATATCATCATCATCATCATAGTGTAGCCACAAACAGTCCACTGCAGAGCTATGGGCCTCTTCAATATCCATTCACAGGAAGGGATTACATCCATCTCGTCTGTAACAAACATTCACCTCCTCATTCGTTCGATATTGAAGGTAGCATAACCTCCGAGTTTCATTTTTGAGTTTAAATTTCCCCGGGAAACAGTGAAAAACTACTCTAGACGATATTTTTTGATTTGACTGGAAAGGGCTTTCTGAAGTGAAAAGAGTCCAGTCCTTCCTTTCCTTGCTAGGGTGTTGCCATTCGCTCCTACACCAACTGAGGGTGTCTCCCCGTCCACGTGCAACTTACCCGAGCGAATTCGAGACTGAAGGGCTTCCTGTTTCAGGTTGACTGAATGAATGCTGTTTACGTTGCAAAGTTCATCATATGCATATCCTCGAGGCCGTCCCTTTGATGTTCTTCTTGTATTTGTTCTGTTCCTAAAGATTCTTGGTTCCGAACCAGTAAGGTTCATCATAATCCATATTGCTGGGTAGGTAAGAGATGGCGAATGGCAATCAAGCTATGATTTGTAAAAGTAGTAATGAATAGTAAATAAACTGAGTATCAGCTTGCTGCCAGAGGAGTGTTTAATCTGTAAATAAGTATTAGTCAAGTGGTAGTTATGTCACATCTAAGTATTCGAACTTCGGGCGTTTAGTGCTATCCGGTGACAATCAAACAGTGTTTAATTGGTCAGACTGTCTTTTGCTTCTTGTGGATACAAGAAGCAAACGTTTGTGTAACGTGACGTGTAACGGGAAGTGTAACGTTTCCTTAGGTACGTCACCTTCGCCGGTTACGGTCCAGCCGCACAGATACCGGCGGTAGGCGAGAAGGTGGCCTCTTCCCGCAGATTCCCGGGCGATTACCGGTCCGTTCCTTATCGGACCCGGTGAGACGTGGTAGGACGGAATGAACGAGGTAGAGAAATGAAATGCGATACTGGGGATACGCGATCTTTATTTTAGGGACCACGTGTCGCGGAGCCGCAAGGCAGAGTTCATCAATAGTACGCGCGCTCGCTCTCTCCTTGCGGAACTGGATCTCCCTCCTCCTCGTGAGCAGAGCTCCACCGCCGCGTTGCGCGCGCACCCTTTCTTCCCCCTCCTCGCGGTCCACGCTACACTCCCCCCGACTTAAGAATGAACCGTCTCGGATCATTAAATTACATACTGTTTTTCATTCATTTACATATTATTTATCATTAACTTACATATTATTTATCATTAACTTACATATTATTTATCATTAGCTTACATATTATTTATCATTAACTTACATATTACCTTCTTCCTCGACAACTGGCCCGCTGTATTTTGTCAGCCGGTCCAGATGAACGACGACAAAGCGGCCCGAGTCATCAGCGCGACTTATTCGATACACTACTCCACTTAGCGGCTTGATGACTTTATACGGGCCTATCCAGGGTGCGGATAATTTGGGGCATCCTCGTCCCGTCCTTCGCGGGTTGTAGTACCAAACGATGTCCCCTGCCCGATATTTCGGCTCCAATTTCCTGATGTCATACCTGGCTTTCATCCTTTCTCCGGATGGATATTTAATGCCTACTATCTGTTTTATTTTGTCTACCCATCTAAGTGTAAGTCTTTTTTTTCAATATTTTATTACCTCTGGGGTACCAATCTAGAAGACTCTTCGTCCATCTCTCGTCATTTACTCTTGCGATGTGTCCTATCGTATCGTATTATTTGAAGTGATATTTTTATATAATTATATTTTATATAAATATATAATAACCATCGATTAGTACAAACAGATCAAAACTTACACAAATAAACAAAGCCATAATTAGGGCGTGGCATAGCAAGCGCCTGCCACGGGCGCAACTGTACTTGGGGCGCAAAACGCAAAATACCGACCCGGTCGAGTGTTGCACGTGATTTTCATTCTATTTTACACGAACCTACACTGATTGACTCTGTCCGTTTTTATAATATATACTAAGTTGTCTTGTCCCTCTTTTTTTCGTTATCGCTTAAACATTGGGCCGTCTCAGCCGGCACGAGCCCGCAATAATATAAAGACAACAATATTTTCGACCGATTGTAAAATTTGTACAACATAATGAGAGTTTGTAATATTTCTGTAGACATGTTCAGATATGGCGTCATATCAGCTGTCTGAAAAGCGGACCGTTTTGACATACAAACCTTGTGGCCACTCCGTTCTCTTTTAGGGCATTTTCTATGATCTGTACGATCACGGAAGCAACGTAGTATCTAGACGCTTTCTATCATAGTATTTTTTTTTAAATTTATTTTAATATATCGGTGGTTTGAAAATTCAAGTGAATTATTTTAATGTGGCGATTTCCTTCCGCATTCGTTCATTATTTTTATAGGAAATCTTCAAAATTTTAATTAGACCAGACTAATTGCATACATTTTATTGTAATGCATATGACTTTATTATTTATAATGATTGCTAAAATAATCTCGAAAGCTCTATCAATGTCACGGATATATAAGATATCGATTAGTAATTTTTGACGTGATGAAAGCATCAGCTAATCCGAGTACACTTTGTTATCCGATAAATGCATGAGTTTAACATTTTCATAGAATAACAGCAACAAAAATATATTTTTTGCCACGATTCTATGTAAATTGATATGCAACGATGAAATTTATTAGAGCGATATTAAAGGTTGCAGTCGTCTACGTGGTTTAACACATATTATGCGTGACTAGACTTATGGCGGGTATCTCCGCGTCTTTTTCGCACGACACTTTCGAGTTGGAAAGTGTCGGGCGAAAAAGACGAAGTATTTACATTATTACTATAATCCTATACATATATTTTTAAGGTGAAGTTATTTGTTTTTGAATGGGCTTCGATATGAGATTTAATCAATTCGAATCGAATTTTATCAAAAATCTTAGCGTTCATTCATCATATTTACGTCGATCCATATCGCATACTTGAAATTAAATAAATCAAGTTTTATATTTCACATGCGTTTCTTTCTTGGTAAAAGAATTTGTTACGAGGATCTAGCAATTTTTAATTATATCAACACATTAAGTGCGGGAGTACGCGTTAATCGCATGACGCGGGCAATCTTTCAACGTCGTGCGTAAAAATCTATATTTACATAAAATGTCATTACTTTTAAAATAACCAATATTTTTGAATATTTTTTTTAAGATAATACTTACCAAGTATTCCGCCACCAGTACAGATATCGAAAAAAAAATAATAAGATCTTATATTGATTTTAAATTACGTCTAACATTTGCAAATACGTATTTCACACATATTATTATTTTTCTAAATTTAGATCACCAGAAAAACATCTAATTGGTTAATAGATTAGTTTTATTTATCTTTGTTTACAAACTTCTTGGAAGGGATTTAACTAGGGCTATACATTTTATGCAAATTTTGATGATCTGCATTATTTTTTGCACTTTTCTACTTCATAATTTGTAGTCTAAAACTATTTATTTGGGTCGGGGTCGGACATTTTATCCATGATAACATTCTCGGAATAGTTTATAAACACTCGCGTAATAACATTTTAGCTGACGTTAAACCAAACAGCGTAATTCATTAAAATATGCTTCCCGTACGTAACCATCAAACGACATGGAACATATATCATATACTGTTTGTATTGTAATTTTTAAAATAAGGTAGTTTCCCTGTCGCACTTATATAATTTCACTAGTAAATATAAATGGCACTCAAGCGTCACGTATAGGGAATCCAATCCCGGGATTCCGGACAGTTATAGGTACCCATGAATCCCGAAAAATTCGTGATTGAAATCTTTATCTAACAGAAATCGTACACCTCACCAGCACGATGAAAGCTACTAAATCGAAACATTCCCGCCGAAATCTGGACGCTTGGAAACAGTGGTGTAACTACTAATTGGCGACCTTAGGCGACACCTAGGGGCAGTAACTATCTAATCTATGTATACATATATGTTCAGTACATATATGTTTTTCAAATTGTTATATTACTCTTTCCCTACCGGTGATGTATTTACTACACCTCGACTCTAATAATGGCAATATCGATATGAAATATAATAGATACGGGGCTCAGAATTTTTGTATTCCTCCGTAATATAATTACAAATCACATCAAAGACTGAATATTGTGAAGGATCGTATAAACCTCCCTTTTTTAAATACAAATATAAAACACATCAATTCAAACTCATCATAGAAACCATCGGAAAAAATTGATTAAGATCAACAAAATCAAACCTAAGTAAATATTCTCGAACTAGTACATTTATGAATTAAAAAAAAACTTCATACAAAGTTGCTTTTATAAAACACTCAATGAAATATATTACATTCATCTCCGATATGAAATCATCGAAAACGATCTTGCTGTGATGTTATCCCAGATGACAAGATGATTGATTATTTGCAGGATTCATATCAGGGCCAGATCTTTAGATTGTACGGTTCTGTGCAAAAGTACAATGCAAATTAGGATGAGGATTGTAATTTTCTTAAATGGAGGATGTTTATAGAATTACGCATAAAAATACTACAATTTAACAACGACATTTAGACGAACAATAACGTTGAAAAATAATAGAATTTGTGTCATTTTTTACGCTTTGATGCATGTTCTTCAATCGACGTCGTTAAAATGGAATTAAAACATTATCTTTAATAACTCATATAAGTTTGGAGCAAAGACAAACAGCGTTTTAAATTAATAGATTTGGGCCGGTTTATAAATCACGTCAGGTTTGCAAATTTGCGCTAAGATGTCTTAACACGTATACGACAGACCATGATTTCTCTTTTGTTAACGGATGAATTTATTTTATTAAACATGTAATAATTCAATGCCGTCCGCAATTTTACACATCAAATAACTTCCGTTCCAAAGAAACCATATCCGAAGTGAGAATTTGCCACATTAAAAAAATTTACACGGTCGTGTGCATTATGAGCGACGATGCACTCTCTAATTGCATACGATAACATAATGCATACAAGGTCATCAGTGTCTTTATTTTTATCGTTAATGCCTTACATTTTTTGCAAATGCCTGACAAAAAAATGATTTTTTAGCTCGTCGCCTGTTATCGAGAAACATAACAACGATCAGTGTTATGTTCCTTGGAATTTCTAGTAATTCATTACTCTTCTATTAATGAAATCTTCAGATAACGGTTAATAATAGAAGTCATAAATTTAATCGCATGTTGCGATGAATTTTGGCAAATTTATTGGCTCATCGTGAAGGTGATAAAGGCCATTCTCTTATTATTTGTATCGCAATACAATGGAGGAATTATGATATGGTAACATAAGCGGCTATTGTAACATAATCCCAAGTTAATCCTAAATAAACAAATCCTCTGATATTTCAAAGATATGCAGGTATTTATTAATAGATAAAGAGTGGAAATCATGGCTTTCATCGATTAAATATGAATTTGTGACGAAAGATTGAGATGGTTGTTTACATGAATTCAAATTGTTTTGATGGACCTTATGATTAGATGTTCATCATCTAAAGGAGCTTAGGGATTATATTATGACGAAAATTCATTTGGCATTTATCTATACGATTTAATCATTTAGTTGACGTAGAAAAACTATATTTTATTTACAATTTAATTTGGAATCTTTGATTTCATTCGAAATTGACCTTTTTTAATATCAGACGTTGATGAATCATAGTTATCAATAATTGAAAAAATAATTATTAGAAAAAAAAAATAGATCACATTGATGCAATTTGCATTAAAAAAATTTACAGCCGGTGCTAAAAGAGTTAAATCATTTAAATGCATTAATTGCCTAAAATATTTTTTTTGGATATATTCGATTGCATTTTCAATGACTCGACGATAAAAAGCTAATTTTCACTGCGTAAAATACTTTAAATGGCAATGGACAAAATTTGCGTTGTTAATTTTATTTTGGGGATGGAATTCAAATACATAAATTCAAAATGTCACATCGATGTACGCTTTCAATTGTAAATTATATTTTTTCATCACATACATCAGTTATAATAATCGATCGATTGTATTATTTCGATTGTAATGTCGCGTGATAATTTATTTTCATTTTTAAAAACTGAAATTATACGATATTAATTTTCACCGATCGAATATGAATATCCAAGCGCATCATCTCCTATAATAATAAATATTCAATTCCAATAGATGTCTCTATATATATTTTTTAAATATTATCCTAATGGTTCGAATATTTGATAAATATATTTTCAAATTGTATTTTTGCGCCAAAATTTAATTCGATTATAATTTTGGATTTCAGGAAAAAGGCGTAGATAATGAAGGATATTTGGATACAGAAAATGAAAAGGGGGTTGAAGCTGCTAAGCCTGAAACCACTGAAGACGACGTCGATTCCAAATCTGAAGTACATATCATATTGTTTTCAACAATTGCAATTGAATGATATGATTTCATAATGGTTTATTATTATTTTTTTAAATTCAATAGGAGGATCCATCGGACGATAGACCGACATGGAGTAACGGATTAGAATTTCTCATGTCGTGTATATCCATGTCAGTAGGATTAGGCAACATATGGAGGTTTCCTTTCACCGCATACGAAAACGGAGGTGGAGCTTTTCTCATCCCTTATATCATTGTTCTCTTCCTCGTAGGTAAACCTATGTACTATATGGAAATGGTCTTGGGTCAATTCACTAGTAGGAATAATGTTAAAGTGTGGGTGGTTACACCTGCGTTTAAAGGTACAACTTCGTTGTTTAAATGTGCGTATATCTTACTAAATAATATGTAATTAATTTTAAATTGTGTTTAAGGTGTTGGATTTGGACAATTGATTGCTACTGCTTCGATTGTGTCATACTATGTTTCTTTGATGGCGTTGACGCTGTTCTATCTCATCCAGTCATTCAGGGAGGTCCTACCGTGGACAATATGTCAAGAACATTGGATAGAGCCATGTTTTTCATCGTCTGGTTCTCCGGGCAATATTACCGAAGGGATGAAAAGCAGCTCAGAACTCTATTTTGTGTTTGTATTTTTGAAGCTGATGAATTGATTTTCTTTAGTGAATATTTGTGCTTTTATAAACGTTATGCTATATTTATAGAAAAGAAGTATTAAAGGAGTTTGACACAATTGATGATGGAATAGGTATGTATAGAAATAAACAAAAATAGAAAAAAAGCATTTTGTTCACTTTAATCATCGATATTGTTTACAGGGGTTCCCGAATGGAGATTAACTTTATGTCTGTTTGGTTCATGGATAGCAATATTCTGCGTAATGATTAGAGGAGTAAAGAGTTCCGGAAAGGCGGCTTATTTCTTGGCTTTGTTCCCTTATGTTATTATGATTACACTTCTTATTAGGTATTATTGTATATTATAAAACTAATTCAAATATTATTGTTTTATATATGAATAACGACACAGTTCAATAACTATTTTTAGGGCAGTAACACTACCGGGAGCTGTAGACGGAATCATATTTTTCATTAAGCCACAATGGGATCAACTTTACAATCCACGGGTAAAATTTTAGCTTTAAATAATAAGAAACGCAAGGGATTATTGACTCAATATAAATTACTTTTCAAAACTTCATGCGGTCGGATCAAACTATATATTTACTAACAATATTTACACAGGTTAATATAAATTGATGATACAAATTTAGGTTTGGTATGCTGCCACTAGTCAATGTTTCTTTTCATTGGGAGTTTTTATGGGACCAATATACATATTTTCAACATACAACCATTTTAAAGCAAACATTTACAGGTTGGTTTAAGTCACAATATGCTCTAAGAAGCATTATAAGGTGGTTTGCATTGTGTACTAACCATTTCATACTTCTGACTAACAACCCGGAATTATTTCTTTAATTTATTGTGCAATTCCGCATATTGAATAACTTTAATGTTGCATTAATTGCGGAAAACATTAAGAAAACAAATATTTCCTGACTCTTCTTTTTTCATATCATGTGCCTTGTGGTTGCTACATCGTCCAAATTTTGCTTTTCACAAAAAAATCTTCTACTATCATCGGTGTCTACATATACGAAATAATTTTTCCCTCCTTGATTTTTCATTTCATACAAAGGAGATATTAGGGTCCCAGATTATATATCTGAGGTATCATTATTTAATAATTACAAAATATGATGGTGTTACGATATCCGACAACTTGATCAAAAGAACGGTGCACATATGATAAATGGAATTTGAGAATTTTATCTTCCTTATTAATGCTATATATATTACTAGCTGGTACCCGGCGCGTTGCTGCCACAGAAGTAATGATTCTAAAAATATCGTTTTAAATTTAGAAGACTTATATTGTAAAGATAGAAAGAATGAATTTTATTTTCTTTTTGATAATTAATACATTTATTGAAATTGAATGATATATAAGGGAAAAGTATAAATAAATATATTTTATTTTGTTTAGTTTTATTATAAATATGAACAAACATGATTTTTATATATAAAATCTACTGTAAGTTAATTGTACTATACCTATATTATTTGAAAAAGTGCAAACAATAAGTTGGCAAAATTTTATCGCAATTGAATGAACGGTATGGCAGCGCATTAAATACGGACAAACAAACATTGATTTTTATATATTAGACCTTAAAATATGCCTATATTAGTTGCAGAATCCTTAGTAATGAGTCGACAAAGTTTTATCGCAATCCGATGAACGGTATGGCAGCGCATTTCGAACGAACAAAACCCAATTGTGCCGGCTATTTGTGAGACTTGTAGCTCCGTCTTGCTGGAAATAGACATCAGACACATCAAAATGATTCTATTGTGACCATAAAGTCACTCAACATTGATTGGTATCGCTTAGCATTCACAGTAACACCATCTTTGAAGAAATGTGGCTTAATGATTCCATTTGCCCAAAATGCACACTAAATATTTACTTTTTTTGGGTTATTTAAATAACAGAAGGATTATTATCACCCCAGATATGACAATTTTGCTTTTTAATCCAAATGAATGGATACACAAAGAAGCGATGAGACAAAAGGAGTACTTTTGCTTTTTATAGGTGTGGTATGCTGCTGTGACGCAAGCTTTCTTCTCGCTCTCTGTATGCATTGGTGCTATCGTCATGTTTTCATCATATAACCAGTTCTCACATAACGTTTACAGGTAAAAAAAAGTCATATGTTATTAAAAACGACTAATTAGCCGGCATGCTTGGTATTTATTATTTTTATTGAATAGATAATATGGCTTCCATCGTTCTAATTTGTATATCATTATATAGAGACTCAATGATTGTGACTACGATGGACACGTTCACCAGTTTGCTGGCGGGCTTTACGATTTTTGGAATTTTAGGAAATTTGGCTTATGAAATGAAAACTGATGATATTGGATCGGTTATCGGTACTGGAGGTACGGGTCTCGCTTTCATATCATACCCTGATGCTATCGCCAAATTTGAAAGTGCTCCTCAGGTAGTATAAAGTATAAAACAAATAGTAAAAGAATAATTGTCAATTAATTGCGCGTTACATTAATTTGCTTGTTCGTAGGTGTTTGCAGTTTTATTCTTCTTCATGTTGTTTGTATTGGGACTAGGAAGCGCAGTATCTCTTCAGAGTGCCATTGTGACTGTATTAACAGACCATTTCGAAAAGGCTCGTTATTGGCAGATGGCCCTTATTGGCTGCATATGTGGATTTTTAGTTGGCCTCGTTTACGTAACTCCGGTACATATTTAATATTTTTTTTTTTAATATCCATTTTGAAGAATTTCTATTAGAACTACATCTACTAGGATCCTCATCATAGAGCGGCTTCTCATAAGGAGATTCTTTTTTTGTGTTGGATTAAGATTAGGGGTAATATGGGTACTCTGTAATTTTTCTCAGTGCAAGTATTTTTAGCTCAATAGAGCACAGGACCTCTGAAGGGTTCAGAAGCCCTCAAGTTCCAGTTCATCTAGATTGAACTAAATATAGAACATACGCTCTTATTTTTGAAGATATTGCAGTTTCCCAATGAAGAGATTGCCTAAATAAGCCTAGATTATTGTAGACATGATTATTTGATTCCAATCAGCTGTCAAACAAAACAACGAACGTCGGTCAAAACACTTCATTCTGCGGCCATTGAGAGCAATCTCACCCCACGTTACAATAAAATATAAAAATAATCTAATTAAACAGCATTTTTTACATTCCTTGATAATTAAATATTATCCCCAAGATCTCTTGTAACAAAAACTAAAAAATAAGTTACCTGGGTTAAGAGAGAAAGAGAAAAAGCTCAAATATCAGAAACGATGAGTAAAAGTCGCGCTCAAATAATTTATTAATTTACATCGTTTTTTTCGCTATTTTTTTACGTTAAATCACAAAATTATATATTTCAAATTATTGATATGGTTGGTTTTTTGTATTATTATTTTATTCGAATACACACGATCACCAATTCATAAAAAATACGCAAATTTATTTTTAATCATATTTTTTTATTACTCATAGGGGGGACAATTTATTTTGACGCTGGTCGACAAATTTGGTGGAACGTTCTTGATCCTTGGTATGGCTATATTCGAGATTGCTGGAGTATTTTGGATTTACGGTAAGATGTACATATATGTACTTTTTCTGTATTATAATACTTTAAAAAAGCTAGTATTGGCATATTATGTTAGTTTTTGAATTGGCATTATGAATATTCGTGTTCAAATCTCGATTATTGGAAAAAAATATTCATATTAGAATTTAATTCTGCATAGCTCATAAGTAACAATTTTGATTTTTATCAGGTTTGGAAAATTTCTGTGAGGATCTAGAATTCATGACTGGCAGGAAAGTATCCATATACTGGAGATATTGTTGGGGTATTATTTCACCGGGAATTATGATTGTTGTATTTTTATATGCATTCATCTCTAACGATAAACTCATGTATGGCGAAAAGGAACTACCGCCAAGTGCACACGGTAATTTATTGTTCTCATGGACTTCATATTGTTAATTATATTTGAATTGTGTTACGATAAAAATATTATTTATAGCTGCTGGTTGGACGTTATTGGCTATTGGATTGTTGCAACTTCCTATTTGGGCTCTAGTTTGCTATCTTAAGAAGCGAAGAGTTGACGAACCGGCTATGGAGGTATGTTATTTAATTAAATAATATTTTTTTATTATGAATTGTACATACTTATAATGGAATTACTTTTTATAGAATTTGAAGAGCTGCTTCAGACCTTCTGAAAAATGGGGACCCAAAATTCCCGAAAATAAGAAAAATTGGAAGACCTGGAAAGTCGATGCCATGACAAACAGGGAAACTTTTGGATTCAAAACCAAAATAAGGCATATATTTTCTTCACTCAATGGAACCTATAGAAGGAAATTGGAGTAATACGCGAAGAAATTAGTCTTATAGTGTCAAAAAAAAGGGATAATATTGTATTTGTATAGTTTGTGATCATTTTTATATTTTGCCAAATATTGCATTTGATATTTTTAAGAATAATATTGATGATATATTTAAATTTGCAGTACAAGTTTTTTAAACTATTTTTTTATACTATAAATATTATCAATACATATTTCCCAATGATATTTTTGACATTACATACAATTAAATTAATTTCAAATCAATGTTACCCGTTGTATTGTAAGTTTTGATTTATTTTAAACGCAGTTCATATTTCACGTATTTATATATAGGTGTAATTATTTATTATTAATTTACGACATTTATAAATAAGTATTATGTGTAAATTTTTATATCACTGTTTTTTTTATTAAAAAAATCTTAATATATACATTTTTTACGTTTTATTTTTATAAATAATATTTTATTTACATAAAATAGTCACTTGCGCAACATAAATATTATAATAGACGAAAAATGTGTTTTAGTTTGAATAGTGACGTTACTTTAGGTCGATTGAGTATGGTCGAAAATGTTTGCCTTATTGCCATAATACTATTTGAAAATGTCATCTACAGACGTGCATGAACTTGCAAGATGTGGTGATTATAATAGTATCTGTGTTCGTCTAAAAGCGAAGCCTTCACTGTTAACAGCCACTGATTCGGTAATTTAAATTCTTCAGATTATTTATTCAAATACAAATTCTCAATAAAAAACATATCTAATAAGATTGAAGTCACGAAACAATTATGACTGACATTTCAAAAAATATAAGCAAACGAAGATTAGAATGAATGTCATCAATGTTATTGATGCGATGAACGATGCTTTGGTTCAAGAGATATGATACTTAAAATATAAACTAAATTTATCCAATAAAAGAAGCTTCTTTCTGTCAGTAATGTTGAAAGAAATTTTAAATTTACACCGGAGATAAAATTTGAAATTTTGAAAGGAAAAATGATTCGGATAGGAAAATTAGATTGAGAGAACACGTTAGATACTAATGTATTTTTCTTATACATATTTTAGTTTTCTTATAAGAGCTTCCATATGTCATCGTCTACTAATTCTGAAACTCCTGCATACGGAAGAAGCATTGCTATAAAATATATTTACAATGCAATTATAAACATTTAAAAACTTACCGAACACTGCATATTTGATATGTTTTCAGAGCGAAAGAATACTATTGCATTGGGCTGCATCTGGGGGCCATGACTCTATCGTGTCTCATCTCTTGGAACTTGGAAGTCCTTTGGATCCCGTCGATGACAACGGCGGCACTCCATTGCTATTGGCAGCTGCGGCCGGGCGAAGTGTAGTTGCAAGAATATTAGTATCTCGGGGTGCAAATGTCAACCATAGAAATGAACAAGGCCACACGGCCATACAGTATGCTTGCTCGAAAGGATATAAAGATGTAATATTTTATAAAAAGTCGATGCTGTTTTTAATCAATTTTTCAACGGAACGATAACTAAACCCTTTTCACGATATTCAGATTGCTGAATTGCTGATATCAAACGAAGTAGACATCAACGTAATAGATAAATACGGCGCGTCTCCTTTGCACCGAGCTGCCGTATTGGGCAGAGTGCCTTTGGTTCAATTGTTGATCGATCAAGGAAGCAAATTGATCATCGATACCAAAGACATAAGCGGGAACACGGCATTGTTAGAGACTTTATCGTATTAAATTTGAACAGTGTTTAATTAAATTTAAATATAATAAAAAGCGCATCTTTCTTTTTCAGACATTTAGCTTGCGAAGAGGACCATGAAGAAGTTGCTAAAATGTTGGTCAAAGCGGGCGCTTCTTTAACTGAGAAAAACAAAGCCGAAGCAACACCGTTAGACGTTAGTTCTTCACGTTTGGCTAAAATTTTACGAGAAATGGAGTAAGGCTTGGATACGTAACATTGAAACGAGACTGCATTTTTTATTGAATAAGATATAGAAGGATAAGAATTTTTTGAATTTTATCAAATAAATCGCCAAAATATTATGCAGATGTTTCATTTCAAAAGATACAAGATGAATTTGATTTTTCATTTGAACTAATAAAAACGGAATAAATTACCACCCTATGGGTGATCTATCTACTGGTTTGTTCAATATATAACATGATGCGGGTTACGCTTTAGATCTCAAGCGTTTTCGTTAAGATTTTCATTTTTCGCTTAGTTCTTTTTGTTGAATATGAATGTCCATATGAGAAGCATGCACGCATACCCTGTGTTCCTGTGCCTTGTTGATGCTTGCATTGGAAACTGCACACGTTTCAATTCGAAAGGTACATCAGTCGGAATCATTGGGACAGCATCTTTCTATTTCAGACCGTAGCTTCGATAATATTATTCATCGTCTTCACTAAAAGCGTAGGAATGTATCTGGTACACCTTCCTTCGCGATGCTCATGACAGTACGTTGACACACATTATTGAGACACAGAAGAGCTGGGATCCAAAACCATATACACACTCTTATCTCAAAGACCGACATAAATATATTTTATTTTGTTAGTTTTATTATAAATTTGAACAAACATACAAACATTGATTTTTATATAAAAAATCTACTGTAAGTTAATTGTACTATACCTATATTATTTGAAAAAGTGCAAACAATAAGTTGACAAAGTTTAATTGCAATTGGATGAACGGTATGGAAGCGCATTAAATACGAACAAACATTGAATTTTATATGCGCAATCCTTAGCAACAAGTGAATGAAGCTTTATGTCAATCTGATCTTATTTTTAAATAAATCTAGAATAAATTATGCTTTAAAACGTCATATCATCTTTGTAAATAAATGTTTTTTGTATAAAGTTATGAACTTGTCTCCTTTTTTTCCCCCGTGCGCTAAAAGTGTTCTGGTGTAAATATATATATATATATTTAAAAATGTTTTTTATAGTGCAAATATCATATTTAAGATTTATGAAATATTTATTATGTGCTTCCAAATATTTATATTAAGAAAAAATAAAAATTCCGTAACGGAAAAATAATATTGGGTATGGTCGTGAAAAATGTTGTTAGGTCCATATGTAGAAGCGTTATGATAGTTTTTGAATGTGTTGCGGGGCGGTTGACACAATGGCTGAGTTTGTCAATTTCGAAGATGTCGACTGGGAACATTTGCAAAAGAGCGAAGAGAATTTCCGGCGACGCCATGAGCGACGTTTGGCCGCATTCAGAGAGAAGGCGCTCCGCCTGCAGCGCCTCACGGAGTCTGTCAGTGAAGCCGCCGCTGAACCGACTCAGGCTTCCGATCTCCAACGGTTGCGACTCGACCTGGAGCGTCTGCGAATGGAAGCCGTTCAAATAACAGACACTTCTCAACTCAGAGATAAATTGTCCGCTGCCCAACAAGACTTTGACAGGCTTAGACATTGCATTTCGACCGACGAACAGACATTGAAGACTCTAGAGCAGCAAAAGGAGGAATTAATCGAAGGTAGTTTGTCTCAATATCCACTTGTTTAATTATTGTGTTAAATTCGTATTAAAACTTAAATGCTCATTTTAGACAGGAAATTATTTATCAACGAGGTGCAAAATAAATACAGCGCTTTTATTTCTGCAAAGGATTATTTTAAAAAGAAACTCTCCTTATATTATACAATTGAAGGACTTCCTGACGGCGATGAAATAAAAATATTTGTACAATTTTTCACAACAAAAAAATTGAAAAACGACAATAATTCCATCACTCTATTAAGAAACAGAGAAAATGTTTATAAACGTAAGTATTCTTTAAAATTTATTTTTGCGATCGCTTTTTGTCATTTTTATTGTGTTTATATACAAATGATCAGAAATTAAATATTCTTCTTGAAGAAGTTTTTTGAAACGTTTGGTATGGCAAATTAATAGCGGCAAAACCTTCCGGACCTTTTGATTTTTATAAACATTGGGTTGTGCATATTTTTGTATTGTATATTTACTGTAAAGCATCCCAGCAGTGTTTTGCTTTCTTTTTTTTAGTTTTGAATTACATTGTTGACTTTCATTTTGCAGTAACAGGAACGAAACCTCCGCTTCCAATATTCAGCAAATTGGCACAGCGACTTGAAGAAACAGGTGACATTCGAGGACTCATCTGTTGTATTCGGCAATGCTTCATCAAATACCAAAAATCTACGCGTTAAAACCACACGACGATTGTATATATTGTACATAATGTATTTAATAAAATAATATTAAATGTAAATGTAGTTCAGTCTTGCAAAACTGAAAAAATAATATAAATAATGCTCTATTCTCATATATCTAATCATCGGATTATATTGTGTTTTGAATTTATGTTATAGTTATATTAAATTTTTAGAGTATCAAATTTTCAATGAATGTGGCTGCAAATATCTTATTGTAAAATTGATTTAATTCAACGTAGATAAATATAGGTTAAATGACATTCACGAGCCAATGGTTATTCTCCGACAACGCAGATCCTGCTCCAATATTTGTCAACTTTCATGAATTCTTAAAATAAGTTTTGAACTCGGGTGACGTTTACCTGCATATAACCATGCGGCCTGTATTATATATATGAAATATTGCAATATTGTCTCTGAGCGTAGATGTTATTTTAATAAATATGAATTATACTCGCATCTATTAAATTGTAAGCCAAATATATAATTTTGTAATGCAATAAATTTATACTGTAGTTTTTTTTAATTACGTTAAATTTGCGTCGTCAGTTTTAAAGCATCAAAGGGCGTGAAATTAAAGCCAAATTTGAATATTTATGAATTTATATTTGAATAAAAATAATGTAACTTACATATAGTTTGGAACTAACTATTATAGTATCATAACAATTTCTACATTTGTCTTTAAAACATTTTTTTTCAACTACAAACAATTTGGCAAAATGGGAAACATTCAATAAAATTATTTTAATTGTTCACCGTTCGCAATACAAATATCGCCGTTGAAACTGGACCCGGTTTGAGTGCGACGTTTGCAATGCAGAAATTTGTATTGCGAATGAGAAACGGATATCTAAGAAAATTACATGCATAAATCTGATAAATCAACACTGACGAACGATAGGAATGGACTAGGCGCTGAATATAATAGTCGTGTATATTTGTTAGTATTCAATGCTTGATAGCGTTGATTTTTTGGAATTTCAATTCAAACAAAGAATCAAATGTTCTCGGATGAATTACGATGGATTCTGGGGAGCAAATTTCGACGGTGTACAACAAACAAAATCGGAAGAATTGCACTTGATTCTTTGAATACAAAAATTGAGTTTGTAAATCAGTTATTTATTCAATTAATATACACTTTGAAAGTCTTTAATTCGATTAAATACAGCCGTTCGACACAACCGAGCTTAAACTACAGAGTGACATAATATATTGATTAAAATTCAGAATTCTCCACTGAAATACAAATATACCAATAATACAATGTTGACATTATTATCATTTTTAATAAAATTTTATATTGATTTGTAAAATATTTACAACTAGAATGATCATCATTCAACAAGAATATAGGAATAAACGGAAACGTCTTTCAAATTTATATATTTGAAGAGGAATATCTATCTAGCTTAAGAAGACAATCAACTAGAATTATTTTTCAAAACGAATACACGGAAATGAATTACAAATATATACGTAATCAGACATTCATTTATAAACATATCAACAAATGTTCTATCTAAAATGATGTTTACATTGATTTATAATAGTCTATTTTCATTAATAACATTTCATTTATTCTGTATATCAATTTGGAATCTACTGTTTTAACTATTATACATATACAGCTCACTAATAAAAACATGTCTCATATATATATATGAATATTCGTAATGTTAAGCGAAAAAAGTCTAGGACCCTTTACATAGTATCACATAGTCAAGTATCACTGGTTTATTATTTTTTTTAATAAATTATTTATTTATTTAGAAATAATACTCCATTTAAGTACAGAAAGCTCACATTGATTGAAACATGTTAATATGTAAAAGACGTACTGGTTATGCAATTGATGGCATCAATTTAAAAAAAAATCATGCGTAAAGTCGCATATACAAATATTCCGCATGAGAAATAGATAGATACAAAAATCCAGTAGTAATGTGCAGTTGAAAAATAAACTGATTAGATGTTGAGTTAACTGGAATATTATAGAATATCAATGTGTTGCGTTAAATGCCGGCCCTCAAACCGTTTCAAACACAAAATGAAGTCTCAGACAGGACTGCATTCTTTCGACATATATCAGCATGGAGCTGCTTCAGGACCTGTTGGACACGCAGACCTAGTGGCCGATCCCCGCTCTCAAACATTCACCGATCTCAAATGAATATTTTGAAATTGAATAATTTAAAAGCCGCCATAATTGATGCCAAAAATTGCACAAGAAATATCTACGACGACAAATATTAAATTTCACATGTCGAGATTCGGATTGAACTCCAACCGAGAATATGCGTATCCACGTGCAATACAAGACTTATGAAAATAAATTTTATAGATCTCTTTTTATGCCATTGAAAAAATATATAAATCCACATTTGCCTAATCTTGATTTGTGCCAACACGTTAAGACACATACATGGCTTAAAGTATTTTGTTTATGAATGACAAACAGACATTTGACGCTCGGGTGTTTCGCTCTCGAGGCAGACGCCCGCAGGAGACTGCAGCGCGTCGAAAAACATCGTTTGAAAGCGCCCAAAGAAAGCGAAACGCCCGCGCAAATATACACACGTTTATAGATATCACTTATATACAAATTTCATTTATCCCTTACTTAATTAGAGAACATTGTTTTATAGTTCGGTTTAAATCCATATCAATATGTCCTAAAATAGATATTCTAGGAATGTAAAATTTACTCATCACTGTTATGCGACTTCGGTGTTCGATAATTTAACATGTTTCACGCCATATTTTGATCAAATAAAGTTTCGCCGTATTCTGATGTGCATTTCGTTAGAGAGCGGCGAGTAATTGGTAACATTTCATTGAATCCGCACGTCAAACAATGTCCGTTAACGTGTACGTTAGGGTGGTCGCCCCGAAAAATTGATACATATTTTTTAATAAAGGTTTTAGAGGTCGCTACCATAGGTCAAAGTTTCAGAAAAAAAAAACACTATGGCAGTAGAGGTCCCGGTCCTCTTCTGCGCATCGTCACCGAAATCGCTGGAACGCCCGGAAGGGTGGAAGGTGGCTCCGGGCAAGAAGAAAAAGAATACGGAGACCTTGACGCCGAAATAGCCAGTGCAGTCTCCATCTCCATACAGACAAAACCTTTGAAGAAAGCGAAAAGGATAGTGATCCAACCCACAGACAGGACAGAGAAGCTATCGTACGCAGGTGTCCTGAGCAAGCTCCTCAGTCACCGCGGCTCAGTCAATCAGGAAGACCGCTCGCGGAAACTAGATATGCACAAAGTTCTGGGCAGTCGGCAACAAATCTTCAGAGTGCAGCACACCTGAAGCCCGATGCAAACCCTGTAATGATAGGGGAAGGACGACCGGCACCGGTGCGGGAGTGCACAGTGCAGTAACTTCAATGAAGCCCCTTTCAGGCGGACAAGAGAAACGAAGAGAGGGCTAAGAGCCTGAGCGTCGTGCACTAGCATCATATCTGTCGACCAGCAGTGCAATGACGAAGGTCACGGGAGGGGTTTAGTGGGTACGAATCCTACACTACCCGATAAGGGTGTCTTGAGCTGGTAAGCCTACCCTTGGAATACCATGGGTGCGAAGATTCCCCTCCCACAGAAAAAAAGTATAGTACGCTCCATCGGTGCCCTGTCGTCTTAGAGTCTTTAGAGGTGACAACGGGGATCAGACAGGGGGATGCTTTGGCGGCACTTACGTCTATCGACGGAGTTGCTGCTAATTTCCGCATCAAAATTAACTACATGACGAGACCTCTAACTCCGAAGTCATGAGGTCAAATCGTGAAGTCATGGACATGTACTGCAAGGCGTCAATAACAAGCTTCGTCAGAATCTGCCGTCTCCAGTGGGCGGCCACGTGGCACGGATGCCGACTAATAGAGTCCCTCGAACGATTTTGGATTCGGGCCTGAATGGCAGTAGATCCGTTGTTTTACACATGTTTATATTAATAAATACAAGATAGTCATTAATACAGCGTTTTAATTTGTTTTATTAAAATTTAAATCTCGGTAGCGACCCCTAAATATTATTTCAATTGAAAAAAAGACTCAAATAAGGACCACCGGCGGCGTACGTACGGCATGCAGATACTATTATATAGGTTTTAAATACTTTTTGTGTAACAGTATATTATATATAGCAACGGAGGAATACTATGTTTCTCAAATATATTCAAGATTAAAAAATATATATACATATAAATATAATTTATGTTTCAACAAGCGATAATGTTGGTTGTTATAAAGGTGTTGATAGTATTGTCCTAGATTTGAAAATTGCGAGTATTGTCAATATTAGTAATGATATATTGTCGATATAAAGATAATGCACTATTTATATGAATGCGTATTTTACCCTCAGCAGACCAATATGTCTCATCGTATCTATTCGAATATCTTTGTACTTGGGATTTATTTTTAAACGGGATAAATAACATAAAAAAGGGTAACGCAAAATCAAACATCTAGAAGTAGATATTTCATCGTTGGCAATAGATAATTCTCCAAATATATATAAATAAGATAGAAATAAATTTTGCATTATATTTTACAACCATTGATAAGTCTCACGTATTTAAAACATGCAATTTTTGAAAAAGATGCATTAAGAAAAATTTGAGCATAAATTTACAATCAATAACATAACAGTGATATTTTCTAATCTGAAACAGTTTCTTAAAATTTATAAATTACAAGGATTTCATACAGTAGTCATAGCCTTTCTTATGTACAAAAAACACTAGAAGAAAACATCTTTATTAAAATCATTCGAAGGCCTTCAAACGTCGTACATTATTTACAAAGTCTGATTAGTGAAAATTTCGAAATAAATCGCTAACGTCTCATCTTTAGGCGACTATCGATCGATATTGAAAATTTTTACAAACTGCGACCGTCAAAAGCTCATCCTTAAAAAAAATATCTTATAGAAAATTGAATTTCATCATATATACAAATATAAAGTCGATGTGAAACTGTTCCTACGTTAAAAAAAGTACTTCATAAAAAATAATACAGAGACTTTTAAATTAATTTTATACTGATTGTCAAAAATGTAATAAACTAAAAGCAAATTTCTAATCTTAGATATAATTGAAGTATTAAGTCAGTCGTGGTCATCGATAACCTCATTCCATTAAAGTGCTCTGAGCAAAGTGATTTTAAAAGCATCGATTACGCGTTAACATGAAAGATACGCTGTCGTACAAGCTGTCTTTTGTACGTTCGATTTCATTCGTATCAAATGAAAAATCGTCAATTTCGATATGAGTTCCTAAAACCTAACGGCGAATCATCAACAACACTGATTAGCTACGATACAAAATTAAAAGCATCAATCGACGTCGTATCTGCGTTATTCTTCGTAATTGTCATCACGTAAATCACGGATTAAATAACATGCGTACAAAAAAAAGGAGATCTATGAAAATAAGCAATATATATATATATATATATTCTAGGAATGAGAGAGGAATGATTTATTGCACTGGACGAAAAATTATCAAACAGCATGCCAATCTTAGAAGTATAAATAATAAGAGTAATATATATATGATAGCCTGCCGTTTCATTTTTAAAATGCAATAAAATGGCACAGGATGCTCGATAAAAATCTATATAAATGTATAGCGTATAACTAAAAATTGGTTACGAATTTCCGCTGTTTTATTTTCAAGTATCGCGGAAGATTTAGGCAAACGCCTTAAACACAGCCACTTAATAATATTCACATTTCATCATGCAAAATGGATTGCTTAAATTTGAAAATGCGGTAATTAAATAAACTAAACGAAATAATTACATATTTCTGTTTTAACTAGTAATAAATGCTTTGTGAGAAGTTGATTAATAGAGAATAATAAAAATATACATGAACGAAAAGGAACCGAATGATTAGACTTTCGTCTTAATGAAATCGCTAAAAAAAGCCTTAAACGATGATCGTCAGAAGAATATAATCTCTTCTTCCTTTTGGTTTGCTGATTGACTATTGTCGTCGATTTTTTGATGCGTAGCTTGATTGCTTCCCTGCGGCTTTTCAACGGCCCCGTGACCGACCGTAGAAAACGTCTGCGGATTCACAAGCGAATCGGGACTCCTCACGCGAAATCGTTCCGGAAGTTTTGGATACGTATTTGTCCTAAAAACGAGATACAATATTAAGACAATTCAACAAAAACAATAATAAAATAATAATACGACGTACCTGGTAGCCTTATTGCTTGCGTTTTGCGGCGACGAAGGCGGAAGCGTCGAACCGAAACCCATCATAGCGGGCGAACTACCCGTTCTACTGTGCGACGTCACGGGAGATTGCTAACAATAAAAATATCGAATCATTCGAGTTCGTCCGTTAATATCGTAGAATATCGGCGATCGCGAACACTCACATCATTATCGACGAGTCTCTGATATCCTTGCGCGACAACGTTGCCGCTTCCGCTGTATCTACGATCGTTCGTTATGAGTTGTCCGGAGACGGAACTTCCCTGGCTTAATCTTAGTGGTAACAGCTGATTTCCGTGTACGACCGAATGACTTATATTGGAATGACCCGTATTGCTCATGTTGTTGTTTAAACCCATCGGATTACCACCGCCTCTCGACGCCAACGAAGCCAGCTTTAAAGGTAGCTGTTGTTTTATCGGGAGATTTTGTGCTGTGACTATTTTCTGCTGGTTTTGTGCACTTATCAAATTTAGTGGTAAAGTTTGCTTGCTAGTCGTAGAAGACGCTTGACCTTCGTTAAATAAATTGGCGTGATTTAAATGGCGAATTATTAAAAAATATTAATGCATAAGAAATAATAAAATAATTACTCTTCCATTTGGAATCCTTTCTCTTGTGAGTGTCAGTCGGAGATGATTCACTTATAGGAGAAGAAACTGCACTTCCAGTATTCAAAGTTTCATCGGGAGCACCAACTTAAAATATAAATAAATGTATGTTATTTATTGCTGATTTTTATTGGAACCGTTGTCGGTCATCGGCGATCCGTTGGTCAGGCAGACTGACACGGATGGTCAATGCAACACTGTATTCTCCTTCAGTAGATGCAACCTTTTCCCATCTATTGAATATTTTCTTTAATTCTGGAAGATTAAAATCCAATGGGTAAAGTAAATGTAGAATCATTCACAGTTACACGACTACACGTCGAATACACAGTCAATGCGTTTCAGGCCGCAGCCCTCTGCTGATATTCGTACAGTATGCAATTTCGTTAAGACATTTCTAACGGGACAATCTATTATTTACATTTCTTGGAAAAATATGTTATATAAACATGTTTACCTTTGTCCGATACATCTAAATGCTGACCGCCTTTGGCAGCGGCAGTCTCTATCCACCGGAAAAGGCTTTCTCTTTGCTGTGACACGTCCTCTTGTTGTTCTTGCAGAGAGCGCTGTAATCGAGCTAGTTGTTCTCCCTTTTCATAAAGTGCTCGCGCCTCTTGCTCTTTGGATGCCGTCCATGCAGCTTTCTCAGCAGAAAATTTATCCTGTATTCATTCAAATATAGCAATAAAAAAAAATAAGAATACATTTCTAGCAAGTCCACAATATGCCACAATACGTGCCTGTAAATTGCGTAGCTCTTCTAATTGTTGATTATGTTTATACACAGGTTTATTTGGTTCACCGCTTAATTTACAGGCAGATAGTTGTGCTTCCAAGCTAAAATAAAACAAAACGTTATTTTAATCGTTAATATTAATTAGATATAAAGTTCCTAAATCTTGATTAAAATTTAATCACCTATGGATTGTAGTCAACTGTTGCCATATAATGCACATGAGAGTATAAACATAATGCGATAATCTCACTGCAGCAACTTGTTGCTCCCTTCCGAGAGTCAAGAGAGGAGGCATATCGCTTATCCCTTCGGGAGGAGCCGCTCCATGAGATGGTTGTGGCGGTTCCAATGGAAACATGGCCGGTGGCCACGGTAACTCTCCTCTTTGGAGATGAAGCCGAAACTCTTCATCAAATATCGGCGGAAATTGATGGAAATTAATTTCATCAGGTTTCTCTTCGTGTGTTGATAGTTCGGCTATAGGAGCACCATCAGGGTGATCTTGTTTTTTCACATTATTTGCTGGATAGTTTAAAAACATTACTATTATATCAATATTTACAATATTTATCAATATATATTTTTAAATAATGTAGTACTTTTCCCATGTTGATTGTCGAAACCGCCGAATGTTTCTGCCCTTCTGGGTAAGGTCGGTGATACGTATGCACTACTTTGTCTTTCACCGGCTGAGCTGATACTTCTGCTGAGGTTCGTTCCAGAAGCGTATAATGAACTAGCTAGCATTGACACTTCCTGTTTAACATAATATTAAAAAAAAACATATTCAGGGTCTTTCAATGGACGCTCGAAATTTTAAAAAGAAAAGAACGGCCATTAAAGCGACATTTGTTTAATTTGTTGTGAATGATTAAGTAGTGTATGGCAAATCACCATGGAAGCAACACGCTGATACACCTTAGAATCCTCATGGACAACAAGCTGACCTTCAACATGCACATAGAAGCAGCTGCACAGAAGGCGCAGAAGGTAGTCAGCGAGCTCGGATGGCTCATGCCCAATATTGGAAGGCCAAAGTCGTGCAGAAGACGAATTATAAACGACTCAATGATCGCTGGACCTCCAGGCAAAGAAAAGGGTCTTAGACTACGAAGATCCCAAAATTGGCAGCAACACGACCAGAAACTGAGGGAAGCCTGGCAACAGAGATGGGATCGATCCAGCAAGGGAAGATGAAGAAACGACCTACCGATTGACGCAAGTGCTCACAGAACATGGATGTTTCGGTGCGTACTTGAAGTGGATTGGCAAAAGATATTCGCGACGTGCCACCACTGTCAAGTGGAGGTTAATGATGTGAAACACATCATTGATGATTGTGAGGTTTGGACACTCCAGGGGAACATATTGAAACAAGCGCTCGGGGTAGCCGAATTCAACATTGAGAACATGGTCCACAGCATGATGGCTAGTAAGAAGAACGCGAGATTACCTTGAAGAAATCATGAGCGCCAAAGAAGGCAGTGAGAGAGAAAGAGACGCAGAGCAGCTCTCCAATTCTAGAATTAAGTCGTGCGATTCAACCCCTTGATACGTCTTCCTTTGGGAGACGTCTTAAGTCGTTGGTTTACGCATGTAAATAACAATCGATGCCTTCAAAGTCAATATAACGAACGCTATCCAGCAAATTCAGCAAAATTGAACCTCTCAAATACGTGAGTGGATATCTCACAAATATTTAAAAATCGAGCATCCTTATTGAAATAAAATGTAACATTATAAATGATTTAATAAAAAAAATAATTTGTACCTTAATAGCTTGACATACTTCATTCCAAACAGAATGAGTGTCAGTATCGGTATGTTCTCCGACCAATCTTGTATAATCAGGATTTGGAACGGGTGGGTTTAAGCCCGTTGCAGCCAAGAGTCTCAATTGTAATCCCATTTTTTCCTCTAATAATATAGCATATTCCACATCTTTCTTGCGAAGAAGTCCTGATAATATTGACGTTTATGAAATCATTATAATAATTTTTTTATCAATTGAAATAAAAAATCGGTTCAATCAAATTTTTAAGATGAAAACACTTCCTAAACATTTTAATTATAATTAATGAACATGCGTTTATATCCTTCGAGAAAGGCAATAAAAAATAAAAGTGACGTAATCATGCATTCATTAAAATTTAAAAATACTTGTGTTTAAGACGACTAATGATATTCTTGATAAAAAAGCTCTAAATGGAAGATGCATTTTAAAATTTGCCATTATTTAATGGCATACAATTGCAAATAATAATTTGATCTAATAACTAACATATAAAATAAATCAATCATTTAAGAGACTTAATATTATTATTTTAAACCTTAGAAATAAAAAAAGATCTTTCATAAATAGTTGTATAATTGTGTATTGAATGGATTTATCGTGACGTCGATACAAAACAATTTAATAATTACGAGTGTTTATTAAAATGAGAAGGCCTACAAAAAAATCAACATATATAGTCATTTGTAGTCATGCAGTGTGTGAATAGAAATTTATGAAAAAAATACTTTAAAAATAACAATCGTTCGATATTTTCTATACCTATATAAATCACAGATTAAAAAAGCTCAATAAAATGCAAATATCGAGTGAAACAATTTTTCAAACTATCTATTGATATTCAAAGAAAGTACTCTAACTACAGACATATGGACAAATCATACCTTCCAATTCCAAATTTGTTCGTTGGTCTTTATAAGGGAAAATAAAATAATGTACTGAGGTTTGCGATTAAATCGTCTATTTTAAAAGCGAGCATCATTGAACAATTTATACATTTATGGTTTATATAAATGATTAATAAATTAGCATACGTGGGGCACTAAATATTGATCAAATCTACGTTATTAAATTTTAAATTGTAGTATTAAAAATTATTGTTATGACAAATTTAAATAACAGATTTGAATTTATATAAATAGTACACATCCACAGTGTGATCTTTAATTGATTGTTACAAAGAGCTAAATTGATTTGGGCTCTGTAAAACTTGGCCAAGAAATTATTATTATGTTATTAAATACTGGGGGAGACGACATAATGTCTAAGACTATATTTTTACTAAGCTAAATCATTAGGGTAACTAATAACACAGGAATATCATCAGAAGAACTGCATATTGAGCTATGTTTTAATTCACTAATTAAAGGAAGATCTATATGCAACGGACATTGTTTAAATGATAAGGAGGATATATCACAAATAATTCGTCATTGTTAAAATATTATTTACGTACTTGTGATTAGTTGAATATTCCTCTGTTTTTCTTCTAAAATCAACTGTCTATCTTCTGCGCTGAGGTTAATACTGTTTTTATCCTCTTCTTCGGGACAATTTTGCACTGCCGATCTACAATAAAGTAATAAAGAGTCGAATATTTTTTAAAAATAACTATTTTCATTTGAGCAGTTATTTTTATATTTACCTTATAGCTTGAATCCATTGCGCCTTATCTTTCGGCTTGTGAACTTTCAATTCGAACATCTCGGGATCCGTTGGATTACTCGAAATTAAATATATCCCACGGCTCTCAGCTCCTGCCTTTTCTCTAACTAGCAATTTTTGTAAGGAGACAATTCCGGTCTGTAAAAAAGTATTTAGACAAAATAAAAAATTGTTAATCTATTGCAACCGATAGAAAATGTCTTGTGAAATATTAAAATTACAGGGGCGTATCCCTTCTAAATATAGCATATAAATTGTTTACAAGTGACATGTCTACTGTGGACCAACTATTTGCGGTCAAACTGTCGAGGATGTGCGTGACAAGATCGGTCAGTGTTGTATATTTCAACAGCGCCCTGATTCTCTTTAATATTGCGTTGGAAGCAATCATGAGGGAGGCTGACAGATTGGGACACGCACATCCATGGAACGAAGATATGATGTAACTTGCCTTTGCGGACGACATCGAAGTCGGAAACTTTGCCAGCGCTTATGTCTATTGAAGGGGCTGTTTCGATATGTCAATCAATTATGACAAAACTAAATTAATGGCGATTTTGAGAGTGAATATTGGAGGCTGTTCCTCCGTTGGTGTCAATAACAATGTAATTGAAAGAGTCCAGGATTTTAAATATCTAGGATCGGGAAGACGGGGAAGAACTTGATGTGTAATGAAATAACGTCAAGGATTTAAGTCTGATCGAGGGCAAAGCTCGATATGGTGGGGCAAAGAAACAGGAAGCTAGAAAGACGGTCATGGCAGATACGATGGAATGCTTCAGAGAAGGGCAGGTGGACTCACACCCTCCTGCCTGACGTAAGAGGAGCAAAATGAACAACAGAATTATCATCTGACTCAACTCCTTAGTGGACACAGTTGCTTCAGCGTCTATATAAAACGGATAGGCAAAGAAGCAACCACCGAGTGCTACCACTGTGGAACTGAGGCAGATGATGCACACGATTTTTGAATGTGAAGCATAGGAGGAAGAGTGGAAAATTCTTCACGCCTCCATAAGTAATGAAAGAATGTCGAAGAATGAAATGATGGATTTGATAATAGAAAGCGAGGAGAAATGGATGATCTGGGGGAAACTTTACCTTGGAGGTGATCACATCTAAATTAGACGACAAGCCGCAACAGTGGCTCAAGGGAGAGATACCACATAGATGGTGAGTGATGGAAGTAAATGAGCTAAGTGAAGAGAGCCAGGTTGTCATGTCTGGCAAATGCCTGACGGTCGGGCCGGGCATGACGGAAGGTGAACAAGGAGGGGTTTTAGTGAGTAACTGAATTTTATTTTAGTTTACTCATTTAATTACGGACTTCCACACTATTGTCGATTACGATTCGGCAGTGTTTTTAAAACATTGCGAAAAATAAATAAAAAGATTTTCAACTGTGTAGCAGCAGACTCGCTGGAAGACCTCGGCTATGTTGGGCTAGTCAAGTGGAAAAAGACGCCGCACGTCTGGGTAATTGGAGGGAGGAGACCCAGGACAGACGAAAATGGCAGCAAGCGTTAACGGTGGCGGGCAATTGTATATGAATATTAAAAGCTGCTCTATTTTAACCTGTATGGGAGTACTATCGGAAATATCCGTTTTGACCTTCACTATTCAGAAAGAGCACTCTTGTGCATTGAAGCTCCGAGGCGGACAGAGACAGAGAGAACTTAGCGCAGTTCGGGAGACTGAGACGGAGAGATTCTTCATATGCAACGCATGATTGTATAGATCGTTAAGCCCAAATTTATCGACTTATAATGATTTCGACTTCAAGTATGTTATTTGTTTACGCAAAGAAATGACCGAATATTGTGTGTTATCGAGAGTGTTTGTTTATTTAACTGCTTGCCGTTCTTTGCTGCGTGTTGAATGAGTCTTTGTTCAATTATCATTTCCTTCTAAAGGAGGAGCAAATGAATCGATTTTTTGTGCATTGTTTATGTAAAGAAAGGAAGTGCTCTTGTATATATGTAGTGTTTATTTTCAATTGACCCTGCCTTGAACTGAAGATTGTCTTATGCTGATTAGGAGCTGACAGAAAGTAATCGGTGTAAAGCGATTATGACAACAACGACTTCATCGATTTTAAATTTGCTCACTAACAAAAAGGTTAATCCTAGATCACTTATCATTAGTCTTACAGACTACACACTCGGAACGAATTCCACCCAGTATCTTTCTAAATAAGCAAGCAAAAATAAATATGTATTTACCTTATTATCTGGTGTAAAAAATGTATATTTGTTGTTATTATCTTGTAGAAAAAACAAGCAATCTGAGAGAACAATTACTAAGACCATCTGCATTTTACTACGACCTTGCATAAGAGTAGCTACTCCTTCAAACCTGTAAATTAAAAATAAATAAATATCAATTCACTTCATACGATGAGATTAATAAGTATAATTGTTAGTTACGTAGTTTTAGTGACTTTTATTGGACTTTAACGTGCAGATTGTTCAAAGCAAATTTAAAACATGTTATATGATACGCACCTTAGACTTCTATTACCCTGAAGAATATCAGATTTCTTGAATTTCATTTCTCTATGTACAGTATAAGATTTAGCATCTATCCTATTGTATATTTCTAATTTTCTGTCTTCTTTTTCTTTCTCTGCAACTTGTCCATCCACAGAAACCAAAATTTCCTAAAATTACCACAAAACAATTGATTTAATGAAGATATCGCTTAAAATATATTATATAATTGGATTAAAATATATACTTTGACTAGCGCTAATGCTTTGTGTAATTTTTCTTGTTCAGGTTTATCATCTCTAGCGGCTTTTATTAACGGTTCTATAAGTAGGGGATATTTGGTGAGACGTTGTGCAACAAATAAAACACACTCCGGAACGCCTTTCTTGCGAAGCAGAGGATTTTGTTGGCACCGTCTAACGAATTGTGGTAACCTTGGTTCCCGTGCGGCACAATCTTTATACATTTCGACTGCATCGCGATGTCGACTACAGAACTCGCCTGAATATTAATGGTTAATTAGACAAAGTTTAAGCTTATATTTTATTTAGATTTGCTTGAACAGCTACCGTATGCACTCTTTAGTCTTTCGGCGTTAGACCCGGAAAATTGATCGAGTAAAATATCAGCGATCGTAGCAACAGTGGGTCGTTCTCGTTGGCGAACTCGTAGTTTTCCCAAAAATGACGCATGCAATTGCCAAAGTTCGTTCAATCGTGGAAACATTCGTTCTACGCCGGTTCCTAATCGAAAATGCCTTTGTAATCCGTCAGCAAACATCTGTTAAAAATAATTGTTTTATATGATGGGCTACGTATGATTCTAATATCATAACAGTGATTCAAATCATTACCTTTTGCATTACTCTTAAAGTAAGACAATGATGTTTTTCCGTCATTATAAATTCATATATATGCTCTTGACGCTTTATTTCCTTTTCTCGTAAGCTCTTTGTTAACTCTTTGGATACGCTGGGACTCCACGAATCAGGTTCTTCCAATGCCAATCCTAGACATGGATCGGCTCCGAGCTCCGAAGCAGTTAGCTGTGCTTCGGACCATTCAGATCCAGTCGAATAAGCATCATCGGACACACTAAACGAGTGAAAATAATAAATTATACTTATTTATAAACGATTTAATAAAATTAAAAAAATACGTATACTGACATGCTTCCTTCGTGCCTATGATGGTCTAATCCTTCCTTGTCATCGTTTGAAATTGGACCACCGCTGAAATGAGAAAATTGTTTTTTGAAACACATTAGCTTCCATTAAACTTAAGACAACATTCAGATTAAAAATTTATTGGTAAATTGATAACGATATTCTTTCATGTTTCAATTAATTTACCAAGCATAAAATAAGTGTGCTGAGAGTTAAAACTAAGATTATTTACGTATATGAATTAAACATTGCATTCATGGTTTATATTATGAAATCGTATTATTTTAACAAAATAGTTTTAGCTCTACTAGCACACAATAAGTCAAATTAAGCACTTATTAGAATCACTAAATTTTGTTCAAGCTCAAGTATACGAAATTTTTTCCAATTGTTTACGAAATTAAAACAGCAATTTAAATATCAACATACAGTCATGTTATGAATTTATTTAATGATTTGAAGTTGTCAAGAGAATGAATACCGAAAATACTGTTCTAAATTTATAATACTTAAATTTTGTGAATTGATGATGATGAATTGAAAGAATGAAAGACTAGAATTGCCCCAAAAGACAATTAACGTATGCATCTGTACCGATGTTAGTATATCATTCTTTACGAGATATTTTTACGGAGTACTCGGATATTCATAGATATTTTATTAGCAAAAATCTTGTATCCTATTATTTTTTTACATAGAAAAAATAATAATTAAAATTCACTTCAGTATTTTAATAAGACGTTACTATTGCAATTTATATTTATATTATAAATCGGGATTAATATGGTTATTTTTATTTAAAAGATAAAACGTAAATACAATAGTCCCTCGTATATATTATTTAAAACTAGATGGTACCCGGTGCGTTGCTGCCACAGAAGTAATAATTCTAAAAATATTGTTCAAGAGAATCTACTGTAGGTTAATTGTACTATATCTATATTATTTGAGAAAGTGCAAACAATAAGTTGGCAAAGTTTTATCGCAATCAGATGAACGGTATGGAAGAGCATTAAATACGGACAAACAAACATTGTTTTTTTTATATATTAGATTAGACTATGCCTGTTACTCGCGCAATCCTTAGCATAAAGTGGACGAATTTTTATTGCAATCTGATAATGGAATTTAAATCAGGCAATAAAAGCTTTAGGAATGAATTGAGAACGGGAGGATCTTCAAATTTTGATAACGAAGCATTACATAACCTAATTGAGTCAAATCCACAGCAAATAATTGAATAGTTATTGGACAGACTGAAAACCCTATGGACCACTGTGCGCATCGGCAAAACGAATAGGATGGGTATTATTGGGTAGGATAGGTATTGCACGCCTTGACGCCACGAGTTTCTAAACTATCATTATGACAGTCTGGCGACTGAGTGCCGTTGGGTTTAAGTTGCCAGACTATTACCAGCTTGTTAAGATAGTACCAGACTGGTTCAAACTTGCTTTTCAATTTTATTGGATATTGGATTGGAATTGGAATAAATTATTTTTAATATCTTATAATAAATAGTTTACGTTTATAAAAACGCAATTTTTTGGGTCCCCTCTAATATTTTGTTAACATATATATTCTTTCAAAACATTTTTGTCCTCAACTTAAATGGTACTTGATGAAATCTATGTATCATATATATCAAGGGACTAATGTATTGTATTTTTAAAATGAATGAAATATTATTAATAAATGAAAAATAAACTTTTTTAAACAGTATTTCAAATAGAATATATTTGCTTTTAGGGCAAACTAGTAAGATAAAATAACATGCTACAGTGGTCAACAAAGAAAAAAATCTTTATTACAAATTAAATCTGCCAAAAAGCTACAAATCATGTATTGTATTATAGAAGATTTCTAACGATATCATAATTTTAACAATTTTTTCTATATATTTAATAATCACACGAATTATTGAAAGTAAGACTGATTATATTTATCATTCCTAAAGGCTATAAATTAAAAATACAATAATACAAAATATCCCTTGTAAACAAATTGTGCAGAAAAATTTGTTAAAACAATGAAAATTTTAATAATCACAAAAATAGTAATCTGCAACACGATTTATCCTGCCGTGTGAAAATGTGAACATTAATGTTTTTATGGAAGTGAAAAACCGGTTGCAGATAACCAAGAAATATAAGAACTTAATTCATAACTATAAATATTAATGTAATATCCATAATCACGCGAAATTAAATAACATGATTAAAAAATAGAAATATACATGGATGTACAGATGTGCTGAAAAAAAAAATGATTGCATTAAAATCAAACTTTCTGCATTCAAAACTCGTGGTTGCTAACCCCTGTAAGTTAGAACACATGAAAAACTCTTTAAATAAAAAACACAAGATAATCAAATTCAATTAATGAAACTAATAAGAAACACGTAAGAGACAAGAAATATAGAGTTCAAAAAAATAACAAACAAAAAACATAGAAACTTACACATTAACATTTTGCAAATATAACTTTCGTTTGACATTTTTTAATAAACAACGTTTTAACTTGTCCTATTATCTGTTCAATATTCATTCTAAAACTCTAACAACATCAATGTGAAACATAAAAGCTGGATATGTTATGTTTTTTAAGAAGTGGGTCAGATTTTATTAATTGCCAAGGATTGCCAATCATCCTTTGTATAAAAACTATTCTCATTAACACATTACGGGCCGCAGAATTGGGGCAAATGTGGGAGATCACATATTTAGACGTTAAATTTCACAGTGAAAAATTTTTTTTTCTATAATTTTAATTTTTTAGTAAAGTCTTAAATATATATAAGACCATCTCTCGGCAAAACTAGAAAAAAATATTGTGTTGATATATTTTTTTTTTGTACGTCAAGTTCAAATAACGAAACTCTCGAAAACACGCGTTTACGCGTGAACGGACCGCAATGTGTTAAGCAGAGCCGTAACGAGGATATGAAGTGCCCAAGGCAAGTATCTAACTTGCACTCCCCCTCGGAGTTTATAAAAGTTAAATTTTAATTAGAGTTCCAAAAGTACCCGATCTAACATACAGAAGGCGGTTGTTGTTTCAAAAAACAAAAAATACTAAATAAAAATACCCATGTGCTACCATGATATGTATTTGGTACACCATATGAAATTTTGAAAAATTCCGAGCCCCGTATCTATTATATTTCATATCGATATTCCCATTGTTAGAGTTGAGTTGTAATAAATACATCATGGTAAAGGAAAGGTTAGACGAAGCCCAAATGAGGTAACCGCCCCAAATATGGGGAAGAAAATCCACAATATGGTACTGGATTATCGTCAACTGTAAGTGCACGAGCTAGCAGATATGATAGGCTTTACAAAAAATGCTGTACAAAGCATATTGACTGAAAACTTGGACATGAGCAAGCTGTGCGCAAGATGGGTGCTGCGTTTGCTCACAATAAAACAAAAACAGCGTTGTGATGATGTTTCAATCGAGTGTTTGGCGATGTTTCACAGCAATAACGCCGAGTTGTTGCATCAATTCACATATGAGATAAAGAAACGTGGGGACCCTCAACTGACCAGAGCTGGTTATTAGTCCCACTATTCGGTACCATGCCAGTCAGTAGTTTAAAACTAAAAAAAACTACCTAAGATAGCAGCATGAATTAGTAAGATATATAAATATATATATTTTTTATGGTTGGGGGCACATCTAGAATCATTCGCGACTTCATTTGATGCGAGCCATCTATGTAAGTTAGCCTCTGAGGGAGCTTCCGTGATCATACAGATCATTAAATTGCCGCAAAGCGCACTAAAAGAAAACGGAGTGACTACAAAGTCGATGTGTCCAACTGGTCTCTTTTTCGGACCGCTGACATGTCAAATGAACCTCGCGATTGGACGCCATTCCCGAACATGTCTATAGGACGATTACGAACTCTCATTACAAAACGAAGTTGTCCAAAGAAGACTGATCGGGTGGGTTGTTTAAATTTTACAATCGAACGAAAATATTGTTGTCTGTATTTAGTAAATTGAGACAACCCTGAATAAACAATACATTTTAACGGCATGTATATAATATTAACAAAAATGAAAAATATTCATTGTGTTGTGACAATCCTGAACAAGAAATGCTCAAAAGCCATAAATTATCCCGTACACAAGTCGCCTTCAGACACTAAAATTTATAAGTCAAATGACTTTTTACATAATTTCTAATATCTCTAAAATCACTGGCAGTTAAAAGGTTAAAATGTATTAAAGGTAATTAGGCAGATACTAATTTCGGACACAAATGATTATTCTTTCTTTACATCTCGTGAAATTATCGTCAAAGAATATTTTTTTATGTTGATTTGTAACAATATCAGTTTTATCAAATAAACAATTTTTTCTCAAATAGCTTCTTTTGAGCTTTAAATAAAATGTATTTTTAAAAAAAATGAGTGGATGTAACTAAAATTCATTATTTAAAAGCAAGATAGTTAAGTTTAAATATCTTAAGATTTATTTCTACATCTTCTTCGTGGGTCTGTGTTATATAGTCATTTTGAAAATAAAATTGAATTATTAACCCTTTTAGCAGTATGGTGTTTGTGTCGACTGCGAGTATCATTCTACATATTCAGCCACACTATAGAATTATAACATCAGATTATAGCAGTATTATTATCTATTTTATCACAATAAATCTTGATTTACATCGATTCAATGTATTTGAAAATATACAAAATTCAATCAAATAAAAAAGAGACTTACTACTGAAAGGGTTAATACTAGTAGTTTTATTGATATTTATCACATAAAAATAATCAATTGGAATTTTTATTTAAAAATAAGTTTTGTTTAGTACATTTATGCTTCTGTTTAGTAGTTTGTTTTGATGTTAATACCTTTTTTTTTTGTAGATGCTATTTTTTTCTATTCTAGCCATGTATGTGGCTACGGAATGTCAGTTATGAAATAAATATTTAGTCATATTTTTAGAAACATAAAATTTGATTAACGAACTAAAAGCATATAAAAATATAATATTTATACTAGATATTCGATGCAAAGCTTAAAAAACGCCATATTTAAAAGCCAAACGAACAAAAAAATTAAACGGCGTTAAGACAAAGCGAAAGAGGAAAAATAGAAGCATTGCACATCAATATCTTTTGCAAACTCAGTATACATTTTTACAAAACTAAAAGATTTTAAATCTGATGACAATGGGGAATTTTTGAAAATAAATGTCAAAGCATTGCATTATAAAAGCCCACTTAACGCAATCGAGACAGATCAATATGACAAATTTTATGGTATGTTTAAAAAAAATTGTATTTGAACGTTTGTCAAATTAATCTGTAACACGAGAAGCAAACAGTTTATTTTTACTGGGTTTACATAAGATTAAAAATTTGCAAAAAACGTTTTCTGTCACATTTTTTGCAAATCGAAATCGAATATTGGATGAGATGTGGATAGAGAAAGAGAGAGTTAGTAGAAATGACTTCAAAGGAGAATTTTATAAAAATGTGACAATTCACATGTGTGTGATATCTGGGTGTTGTGTGTTGTTTGTTCGGAGTGTTGAAAAATACGTTTTCCAAAACATGCTCAAACTAAATAATTTTACAAATGTTCATAAATAAAATTATGTCGAAAACTAAAGCCTTTTATATATTTTTTTGTTATTAAAACACACAATAGATGATGTGTATATAATGAAGTCATAATAAATTATTTACGAGGGCGATTCAAATATAACCGGGAATTTTGCTGTATAAATTTATTAGTGATCCGTCGGATAAGAAGCTTCTTGATCCCATCACTGAAGAAAGAAAGCAAGAAATAGTATCATCTGCTGTGCAACGCGTATTATTTGTTTTCTCATAAACGAAGGTGTGAAATTTTGATGAGATTTGAGGTACAGTTTGTAGTCGACGGACACGAGATACAGCAAAATTTTGAGATACCTTGTCTGGGTACGTTCTGTGAAGAGCCCTGATATGGGATGAATCGCTCAGCAGAGACGAGAGCTATAGAAAGAAGCTGGCCAGGGTCCAAAGGCAGGAAGCACTCCGAGTCAACAGTATCCGAAGACGCAGTGCTCGTGATCGCTGGACTTCCAAGCAAAGAGGACCTTAGACTTCAAAAATCCCAAAAATCACAACGAACATGACCAGAAACTGAGGAAAGCCCGGCAACAGAGATGTTTTACAGTCCAGCAAGGGAAGGTGGACCCACCGACTTATCCTAGTCATAAGCTGGTGAAGGGCCCGAATCTACAACAGCCTAATCGAGACAAAGATGCCGGAAGGAGCAGAACTCATTGCCTTTGTGAACGATATTGTACTGCTGGTGACAGCTCGGCATCCATGGGAAATGGAGGTGACGGGCAACAAAGCCCTTGCCAGAATCAACACATGGATGTGAGGAAATCGCCTGCAGCTGACGGCAGAGAAAACGGAGGCAATGATCTGCAGTAGAACGAGAAGACCAAGGGTCAAACAGCTTTTTGTCAACGGCCACGAAGTGGAGTACAGCAAAACGCTGAGATACCTCAGAATCCTCATGGATAACAAACTGACCTTCAGCATGCACATAGAAGCAGCTGTGCAGAAGGCGCAAGGAAAGGCAAGAGATGGGATCAATCCAGCAAGGGAAGATGAAGAAAAGACCTAACGATTGATACAAGTGCTCACAAGATATGGATGTTTCAGTACGTATTTGAAGTGAATGGATAAGGAAATATCTGCAACGTGTCACCGCTGTCAAGCAAAGGTCAATGACGCGAAACATACCATCGATGATTGTGAGGCTTGGATACCCCAGAGGAACATGCTGAAACAAGTACTCGAGGTAGCCGAGTTTAACGTCAAGAACATGATCCACAGCATGATGTTGAGCAAGAAGAGCTGTGACCTTTGGTGAGACTATATTGAAGAAATCATTAGCACCATAGAGGGCAATGTGAGAGAGAGATGCAGAGCGGCTCTCTAATCCTAGAATAGGGTCAAACATAGGATCAGAATACCTGTCCCTCCGAAGCAATGTGATAAATAATACCGGGGGGACAGAGAAGGGCGAGGGAGTTTAGTCAGGGATCTACTCTGGGATCAAGTCCCAGGGTGTCTTATCCAGGTCAGTCGTAACTCCAATTAAACTGGAAAACTCTTGAACATCTACCTTACAGTCCAGACTTATCCCCATGTTTGGTTAATTGAAAGAAGCATTAGGAAGGTAACAATTTCAATGCTGCAGTCAAACAATATGTCGCAACTGGTTTTCAGAGCAGTCGCCTTTTTTCTTCAGTGATCAAGAAGCTTCCTATCCAATGGAATAAATGTATTTCTAACGAATTGTATATATCACTAATATGATATGTTATATTTGTATCCCCCTCGTAATAGTATAGTTGCTTCACATTGAATAGATTTGAAAGGCTTAAACATTACATTTTTTATACGATTACATCTGCCGCTTATTTAATCTTTACGGCTCATTGAATTAGAACGAAAAAATCAATAGTAAGTGTGTTGTTTGTGTGTAAATGTTGAATGCATTAAAAATGACACATTGGATTGTTGTCATCGGACTTACTGCACTCCAAGTTTTGTGGCCACACGCCGCCACGGAGAGTAGCATCCAGTCAACTTCTTGCTGCTGCGTTATGAGTGGAAAGGTTAGGGCAAATTTTTTGATTAGTGGAGGTTGATTGGGCATATTTGCATTTAAGTAGGGCAAGGGAGGCAAAGGCCACGGATGGAAAGGCGAAAGCATTATAAATATACATCATTTTTTATTCATTTGGACAAAACATTTAAAACAATTAATGAAAAATGTACTTCCTTTTGAATTTTACAAACACAAATGAATCATTTACATCCAGAATTTATTTTAAAATTACCACATTTTTCACTAATTCATTAAATAGATATATTAAATTATTTGATGATGTGGTTAAATAAATATGTATAACTAAAAAACCTATTCATATAGCTACTAAATTGTTTGTTGTTTATTTAAAATTCATTAAAAAAATTGTAATTGTATTCAATATTACCAATTGAATTTTATATTTACTTCTTTTTTAAGCATTAAAGCTTTTATAAAAACAATGATCACTTTAATTTTTATACCGATTAATGAATAATGACGAGAAGGAAGACAACCTGTAGAAATTTTTGTTAATAAAAAACATCTAAGCTAATCAACTATCGAAAAAATATGCAATGGAAATCAATAATTGTATACTAAATATCCTTCAAATTTCATAGTAAAAATGAATTAGTTAATAGTTCGTAATAAAAACATTCATTTCATATAAGGAATAAAACAAATACACGATTGAATAAATAAAATATTACAATCATGTGTCAGCAAGCAGGATTTAATATATTTGGGCGAAAAATAGATAATGTAAAATAATAATAGAACGTCGTCAAAAAAATATATCTATTATGCAAGGAATACATAGTTGTAAATTTTTTCTTGGTTAACACACGCCTCAAATGCAGTATTCTACTGGGGTAAAAAACAAACATGATGTTTCCTTAACCGTGCAATTTTTAAATATCGATCTATTTCCGTAATGCAATTGAATTGAGTAAATTTGAAAAATTGCAACGTTAAAGATACTATCGATTTGCTATATTTAAGCTTTTTTTTTTTAAATTTCATCACATACTATAATTGCACGTACACATATACAAGGGAGGGGGAGGTCAACATGCCATGGTTAATATTGTGTTCATATATATATAAAAATAATCTGGCTTATTTTCATAAAAAAGACGAAATCAAAACATTGGATTCGTATAATACAAACAAATTAAAAGGAAAAATGTTATATATTATTTTTTACAGTGGTAGGAAGTGTGGGAATAAATTGCTCGTAGAAAAAGTAACCCAATTTATAAGTTGTTTATTATTGTAACATTTCAACGTAATGATTTTATGTATCTTTGTTTTTTAGAATTAACTAGATTCTGCGCCAAGATATTTTTGCTATCTCAAGTCCAGTTTTTTTGTATAATGTGTACATGATGAATGATTATTAAATCTAAATTTGGCCAATAATATGTATTTATATACATTTATTTTGTCGAAAAAAAAAAACCGATTAATTAGCGTTTAAATTATGGATGTATTAATTTTATGTAGAATCCCAGGACTTGAAAATCTAGTCTAAAATAAAGCTAAATTAAAAAATTCCTATGTATTGTTAGATGAAGTTTTACGAATTTAAAGAATAAAAAAGAACTATAACGTATCTCAATTTAAATAACTTGTCTATTAATAATCTAAGAACGAGAAGATTCAAATTTTACTCTAAATGGGTTAGCAATAAATAAAAATATAGTGAAAAGTTTTTTATTAATTTACAATCTGGAATAAAAAATAATTAAACAATAAAAAACGTCATACACAATTTGCTAGCATTAATTCATGAGCACATCAATTATTTTGAAATATATTTACATTTTATTCCAGACTTTGTAAAGATCGATTGTCGAAAAGAAAATGAGTAAAAACACAGACACACAAAGAGAGAATTGGGTTGTAAATTTTATATAGAAATAAGATGATTGGATTCCAGAAGACATATTGGTATGTGGATACTGGATATAGTCTAAATACTCTGTGAATGAAAAACTACTATTTATGTGGCGTATATAAACATTTATGCCCAGTAAATATAGAAGTTCATATATGCACAAAAGAAAACAAGAACAACACACATGAAAATAGATGATGCTAACGTAACACACAAATTTCTATTTAACCTCAGAATATTAGTCATTTTCAATTTAAAAATAAAAAAAAAACATATAAAAAAGGATCCACGTCATCAATATAAATATTATTATAATATGGCATATATTGTTTTAATCCTGATGGAAACCTCTGAAAAAACCTTAAAACTATTGTATATGAATATCAAATCTATAGTAAATAATTCATACAGATTAATACCTGTATACTTAGGTTTTTGAAATTAATACATGCTAATTTTTTTATTAGAGCTTTTCAGTTTTTAATTAAATTTGTTTTGAAAAACATACCTTGATCCTGTGTTGTTCTGAGCGTGGCCGGGTAGAGAGCCTCTCTTTGATACGCTTTTGCTTGAAATAGAACTACTTGATTTATTGATTGCACTCTGAAAAATATTTTATTCAAAAAATAATGAAAAATGTCACAGGAAAGGCGAGAGTTAGAATGAACGAATAAATACCTTTGCAGTTTTTTGTTTCGTGCAGTCTACAATATTGTCTTTGCATGAGTTTTGATGAACAGTTGTTGTACAATCTAGAAAATGCACATCAAAAAATTATAATCGGTCATAAAAGTACAGTCAACCCTTCTATAGCGTCAAGATAGGGACCACGTTGCAAAACGTACAAAATATGTATGAGTTTAGTTGGTTAAAAAGTGTAAGCGATTAACACGCGTGAATGAGATTCGACTTTACGTATTTTACTCTTTGCTTACGTAAAAGACGCTGCAAATGAAGTGGACGCTATAGCAGGGTTGACTGTAATAGGACATGATTAATTATATTCGGGAAAAGGTGATTGTATTTTCAGATATACATTAAATAAATCTAATCAAATAATCCTGAGTTTAAGTAGTGACATCTCCATATCGGCGGCAGATTAACACTTTGAGACCCGCTGACGCCTTTTGGCGTAAAAATTCCCCAACCGTTATGAACCGCTGACGCCATTTGGCGTAAAAACGTAGGCCTACATCATCATAAAAAAAATATGTTACCGACACTTATATTTCACTATTCGTTGACAGATATTTCTACAGATATAAAGGGTATATAAATTTGAGTTTTAAGTTTGAAGAAAGTAAATAAATTTCCTATAAGAATCATATTAGAAGTCGATCCTAAGACAATTTTAAATTGAAAAGTATCTCCCAAGACAAAAAAGGTTGGACGATTCTGAAGTAAAGGATATATACATATCCAGTGGCGGTCCTTCCATAGAATTGCGAAGTATTATCACCCTCATGTAGTAAATAAATTTTAAATGAAATATAAATAACAAGTAATATTTATAGAAAGAAAAAAAATGTATTTCGTTGGTTTGAGAGCCACTGGTTGAAAGTTGTAAAATGAAGATCACAGATCAATACCTTTGATTTGTAGAACATAACCTGAAAATTTCACGTATATACACTCATAGGTTAAAAAGATATGTTAATTATTATAAAGGTCTTGATTTTTTGCGAAATTTGCCTAAAACGAGCGGCCCCCACAGGATTTTCATACCAAAAAGCGCGGTTCTCAAAGTGTTAAAAAACAACTAAACAAAATTAATCCTATGATGATTATGCCCACACATGCTGCGGGCATACTGTAGTGATCCAAAAAAAGTATGTCAGCAGAAGTTAACTCACTAATTAAAGGGTTAAACTCTGTAGCGTGGGCGACTTAACATCCCCATGCAATAGCGCTGTTAGTCTGAGCAGATTTAATTCTCCGAAGAGCGATAGTTCGACATTGTCCTTATAACATAACGAGACTGATGCATAATTTTGTGGAATAAATTTATATTACTCATCACGCACACCCCACACACACTCCGCCGCATGCACGCACGCGGCCTCCTGGGCTCATAGACTGGACTATTCTAGATGGTATAGGCGCCGGCACATAAATTTGTCACACCTATGAACTTTCTACGCCTTCTACCCCTGGACTTGCAGCTACAGCTGAATGCGGCTCCGTATAGATTCACAAATAGCTTGCCGATTTATATTGAAAATGTTACTTAAGCGATTCAAGGCATCTCTCTTTCAGTTCGTTATAGGCAGTCTCTCGAAGTGTCCTTGCGCATATATTGACATAACAGTGGATCAGGTTTTATGGTCATGTCCGGGCATGAAGGCCGATCGAGAAGTTCTCCTGCGTTGTGTCAGAGATTCCGCTTCAGAACCTATTGGACACGCAGACCTAGTGACTGGTCCTCGCGTATATGGCGTTTTGGCACCAAATGTGCGGAAGAAGGATTTTACAGAGAATAATTCTGCAGTCTACTTCTTCATTTGCTGTTAAATGTAGAATGTTATGGACAACGATCTGGCATCTGGATTTAATAATAGACTCTAATTCCGGACTAAACTAGCTCCTTTCAGAACTGGTAGCGAATTGTCCAAACCCTTTTATTCCAGCAGTAACGGTGTTCCCAAACGAGAATGTTCCCAGCAAGCGAGTGTCTGCGATGACCGGTGTAAACTGATCACAGTGCGGGCACGGAAGTACGTGATGGGACCCAAATATAATATATAATACGCCTTAGTGTACATGTGTTAAGGTAAAGAAATACGTATACGAAAAGATCATACTTTCACAATATAGAGCTGGTTTGTTTGTCAATGGTTTGCTGCACCAATCGCAAATTTGTGTGGAACCGTAGCATGCGGACACCCATTGATGCGATGCTTTCTTCGATTTGTCCTGAATGCGATTTAAAAAGATCATTATAAAAGAAACATAATTAATAGATTTGACGTTGTCAAAAATAATTGACAAATTCGGTTACCTTCTTTTTCCTAAAAAATAAGCTCCCGCGTTTTCGCCGTTTTTCTTCATGGTGGTCATATGCATTCCTGAAAATGCAAGTAATAGTTAGCAATGAAGGTATGCTTAAAAGAGTAGAAGACAATTTTATATCAAAGACGACAAAATAAAAAAAGATTGAAATGCAAACAGCTAAAAAATATATATAGAAATCAAACATGCAAAATTTCATACTTACAGCTCACATAAATTTTTCACTAATTTCTGTTACAGAAATATTTTTTCAGTTAATGCTAATTCTAAACTAATTGCTAGTTTTTGATTTTGTCACTTTAGATAGGGGAGGGGAATTTTCAATCAACACATTATACAAAATATAGCTCCAAAATATTTGAAAATTTAATCTTCTCAGGTTATTATTACATAAATATAAAAATTTGTGCTAGTTACATAAGCACAAGTGAAAGCGTAAGAAAGCTTTTGTTTATTAGTTTATGAATTTGGATGATATGAATTTTACTCCCAGATTTTGAAATTGAAGATTCCTAATCGAAATCATTTCTCGAAGCTGTTACTTACCCTGACAAAAGATCATGCAGTGCAAAGGGGACACCATGTTCAGGGACAGAGACTTGACCTCTGATGATAGCTATTTCTTCTTCTGTTTCACTCTCGGTAAGCGCCCCTGAAGGTGTCAGCCTTTATGCACCATATAACACGGAGACAATAAACAAAGGCGAGCGTAAATATATGTATGTGAAAAAAAAAGTGCTAAAAAAAGCGAGCCACTAATACTCCAACAGAGAAAATAGAGTATATATGAAGATAATACGTTTAGAGATGATAATATTTATTAACGTTAATCATCAAGTTCACTTGTGTTTTGATGATACATACTTATTTCAACATTCAGTAGTATTAAGAATTATATAAGTGTGGATTTAAAAATCTATATTATTGCATAATTTAAATATGCATTTTTAATTGTTGGCAAGAATTTTAGTTTAGTAAGGCGTGTGAGATTGCATGTTTAAAGTAAGTATAGTAAGCTACACACAGTCGACCCTACTATAATGATCATTTCTATACAGACTTTTTCCTTATATAAATGCCACTTTTTAGCGGCAGTCCCTCCTATAATGAAAAATTATGTTTTGGTCATAACATTCCAGAGATAAGACCGTATTTTTATACCCGGTTGATGATAAAAGTATTATTTGTACCACCGAACACCACATTGTTAATTCAGCCATTAGATCAAGGTATAATCAAAGCTTTTAAATTGTATTAAATATTGTAGAAAAATTAAATAAATTGCGACCGGGCGAGATACGTAATGAGTGCGCTTGTAAACAATTTTTTTATGGGCACTTGGCCTTCTATAGTCTTCCTATACTGTGGTCCCTATCTCGTCATTATAGGAGGATCGACTGTACGTCTCTTTAGTGTGGTTATATTTATGCGAATATAGTTATTAGGTGGTTCGGGAACATGCATAACATGTTGAATGCATCCCGAGTCTGTAATCTGTAAGACTAATGATTAGTGATCTATGGTTAAAGTTCAGTGCAAATATATTTGTAGCATTTGGGTAGTCACATATAACTCTTGCTTAAGCTTAAAAACTATTAAGGGTCTCACTTTACATGAGATTTTATTCTCTTGGAGTATAGTGGCATTAAAGAAAATTGAATGCATATAAACTAATAAAAATGTCACAAAATAAATTTGACATTAAATATTTAATTTCAAAACCATGCATAGTATCGAGCAAAATATTAGTACAATAGCAAACCATGAAATGAAAATCAAATACAAAGCTAATAAATTAGTGAGTTTGATAAAGAAAACTTGTAAGCCATAAAATTATATAAAATCTATTCATGAAACATATTCGCGAATCAAATGTTGTAATAAAATTTAGCTTGTAAAATATTAAGCCCTTCTTATGCCAATTTCCATTTTGTCTCAATTTAACGAATTATGATATTCTATAAACGGCAAAGAAGATAGTAATTAATATCGGCATTTTCACATTATGATCAAGTTATCAGATCGATTCATCATGGTTAAGAAAAATATAAACGAAGAAAAAATCATAAGTAGGAGAGCAATAATAATGAAACAAGTTGACGAAAAAGATTGCAAACAGCAATTAAATTTAGATTTCTATGACTATATTAGGTATTTTATTTTAAATAAACATGCCACGTAGAATTATTTCAGATACAATAAATCGTCCTACAATTACGCATTCAAAAATTCTTAGATCTGGACTGGAATAATTATTATATTACGCCATTAAAATGTAATGGAAAATTTTCAAATTGTAGGAAACTTATTGTATTCGTTTCTATTTTAAAAATAAATGTTTCAAGAAATGTGAAGAACTATTTAGAAAAATATGTTTTCCTCATCATATTAAAAAGAAGCATCAAAGCTTTACTCGATGAATTTTTGGAAATCGATTAAACCCATAATAAGAACATCAAACAGACAACAATGGAAGATCACGTTTTAACATTTAAAGGAAATAATGATAATAAATTTTAAACATATTACAACATTACCTACCTTGCATTTGATATAAAAAGATCAAATTACAACGGTATAACTTTGATTGTATAAATTTGCACAATGAACATTTACAAGATGTATGAAATATTTTACTTTCATTGAATAGCGATATATCATTTTAGTTACTCGATAAAAGCTGAATAAAATTTAAGCTCTGCCATTATAAAATATACATTTTGATATGTAGTGATTTTAAAGCGACGCATTTGATAATTGTTATTTAACTTACAGTGGCGGAGCCGAAGGCGCTTCATGCGGCAGCGCGACTATACTCGGAGTCGATATGGATTTCTGTAGCGGTAATCTAGGAGACAATCGCGATTCCGCTTCCCGTAATGCAACAATTTTTTGGAAATCTTTCTATAAAAATCAACATAATGTAAATACAAATATATAAACGACGATTTAAAATATTTTCAATTAACATATGTATTTATTACTTGTAAATCGGCTTCATTGAGAGAATGTGTACTTTGCGCTGCGGTATGTCGTCCGGTCCGCCGTCTACCTCCGCTGCTACCCCTAGGTTCGGATCCTAACAGCCTGCGTCCTCTTGCGCCACTTGACGCACTATTATCTACATCATCGCATTCCGATTCCATCGACGATAACGACATACTACTATAATTATAAAAATATAAACGGTTTCAATTACGTATTATACTGAATATTAATATATAAAAAATTATGATTGTTTAAGGATTATTTTTAAGTATAGTTAATTTAAGTTACCTTCTTTGACGAGATCTATCCTGCGTTAATTTGTGCCTGGATGAGAGGTCCTCCAATGCTGTCCATGATCTACGTCGAGACATATCATGAGCTTCTGCTTCGACGCGCCACGATAACCAGTAGCGTCCATCCCCGACTATTTATTTTTTAAATATATATTATATCTTAAATTTAAAATAAAATAGTTGATATAAAAACTTATTCAATTTACCACTGCCTTTTCTACTGCCGGGATAATCATGCGCAAGCATATGCGAGTGGGTCGGAGTAGCAGGCGATGGACAACCATCTCCATCGGGGTCGATTAAATCATCTTTATTTAATGACGGGCATGAGGTGCTAAGGCGTGAAAACTGTTGTGGTACATGGACCTGAAATAAAATAATTTATGGGTGTTTAATTCATTAAATGCATTTGTATCATCACAACCATCGTAGAACACGAACTGATCAGAATAAAAAATATACAGAAACATGGAAATTCAAATATGATCTCTCTGATAGTTTTATAAAAGTGAAGTTGATTTCACAATAATAAAATCTACAATGTTTTAGAAGATAGAAAATATGGCTTGGTAGCATTTCTAGACATAAATCAACCATTTGCATCAAAAAATTCACAAGGCGAGAAGTCAGATCAGTCATAGTAAAGGTCGACATAAAAAAATCGTCTGGCTATGATCTCATTACGGGAAGAATGATAAAGGAACTCCTTATTAAAGGATTTAAGTTCTTGGTACAAACATTCAATGCGGTATTAAAAATGGGCTATTTCCTCACGCAATGGAAAGTGGCTAAGATTATTCATGACGGCAAGGATATACATGACGCCAAATCATACAGATCAGCTTACTCCCAATCATTTACAAAATTTTTGACAAACTACTACTGAAGAGACTTAAGCCAATAATTGAGAAAAGCAACCTAATACCTAATCACCCACACAATACCCAATTTGGTTTACGTCAACAACATGCGACTGTGGAACAAATGCACAGGATCTTTAATAGAAACCATAAGGACTTAGAAGATAGAAAATATTGCTCGGCAGCATTCTTGGATGTAACTCAGGCTTTTGACAAAGTGTGGCATCCGGGCTTGCTACATAAAATTGGAAAACAACTGCCCACGAATTACTTCTTCATACTCAAATCATATCTGAAAAATATAACATTCTACGTCAAATACGAAGATGAATCCACAACACTGCACGATACAAAATCTGGCGTCCTTAAAGGCAGCATACTTGGTCCAGTTCTATACCTTCTATACACAGCTGATATCCCGATTACAGACACCACAACAACTGCCACCTTCGCCGATGACATAGCCCTTTTATCCTTGCACAACGACCCCGCAACAGCATCTTAACTAATCCAGCATGATTTCAACAACATACAAAAATGGTTCAAGAAGTGGCGCATAAAGGCTAATGAAAACAAATCTACCTATGTGACTTTCACCAACAGAAAAGATACATGTCCTCACAAACGATGAGTACATGACAAAGGACATCATATACAGGGAACTAAACATATCTACAGTGAAACAGGAGATTGAAAGCTATAGTCAAAAATTTAAACAAAGACTAAACACACACCCCAACCACCTGGTCGAAGAGTTAAGCAATGAAACCTCCGGGACCCATAGGCTGAAAAGATATATGGTCCATGACCTAGAAGAAGAAGAGTGATGAAAGTCCTCGTATTATCTAAGAAAGGTGTTTAACCAAATGGAATCATTTGGTCACATTTCTTCGAAGATGATGCTGGAAATGCAGTTACTGTGAATGCTAAGCGATACCAATCAATATTGAATGTTTTTTTATGGCCATAATTGAATCATATAGATGTCTGATGTCTATTTCCAGCATCTACAGATATCTAGTTCATGTTTGGATGGCTCTAAATATTTAAAGAAAAAAAAAACTAACATGAGGATTGAAGGCTTGCTGGCGCATGCGATGCACTGCTTGATGGATCCGCTGCAGATGTTGTAGGGGTTCATCGAGGATCCCCGGCGAGTGTGGGGTCACGCTGATGGTGGGCACGGCGCGGGGGGCGCGCGGGCCGACACCCCCGCCAGCCGCCGCCCCCGCGCCCGTAGCCCCCGCCACGGCGCCTGCCACCGAGCTCTCCGAACCAGAACTCACGGCTGTCTCATCTGAAACGAGTTAAGTGCATAATTAATGTATGTAAAACATGCTAAATTATTACACGACAAAAAAATATTTATAACTAGACCAGAAGATCATCGGAGAAAAAAGCGAGGAAGAGGGTCATTACATCATCAAAAATTTGTGCAACGACTTAACCCGGTACCTTGCGTATAGCTTTGGGCTCAACTTTCTGCGGATGTGAATTAATTATTCAGTGCGAGTCGTCGCTTCCAGGCAGTGGACGAGGGACAAGGGGCCACGTTCATATCAAATGGCTTCCGGAAGGTTGCTATTTTAATATTGCATCATTGGAACAAGTGTAAATATTCTTCAACAGGGATAACGACAACACTCAAATATTTTCACGTAATCCTATTTTCAATACACCGGATAAGGAGAAAATACTGTTAAAAACATTCATTAATTTATTGATTTAATTTTTTGAAGGGCGACAAGTACATCATTCTAACCACTTATTTACATGCAGTTATGGTGTGGTAATGACTAACACTAATGTTATGCATTTTCTTGAAAAAATTCAAGGGTGGGCGGCTTATATTAGGTTATCCCGAAAGAAATCCATTATTTTGTTCCAACTTCATGCTTGATTTTTTTCATTTTAGAAGCCAGACAACTCGCTGCTGAAAATGCACGCTCAGCCTCCACACTCGTTGGAGGTATCATCATCAGATATTTAAATGCTAGTTCGAGTTGATGACCGAGTGAGCCCCCATTTTCGTATAACACCATCAATGTGATTGATGAAATTTCTTTCTGCTGAGACACGGACTAAAACTCGCAAAATTCCCGATTTCCCGACAAATCATTTATTTCCGTCGCTGCAGATGAATACTTATATACTATAATACTTTGATGTGATTCGTAATTATATTACGGAGGAATACAAAAAATCTGAACCCCGTATCTATTATATTTCATATCGATATTCCCAATATTAGATTCGATGTGTAGTAAATACATCACCGGTAGGGTAAGGTAAATATAAAAATTTGAAAAACATACATGTACTGTATATATGTATACATAGATAAGACAATTACTGCCCCTAGGGGTCGTCTAAGCTCGCCAATTAGTAGTTATGCCACTGTTTCCAAGCTTTCAAATTTCAAAAGGATTACGTTTAAGTTTGTTCTCGTTTTGATGAGTTTCGTCGGTGTGAGATAAGATTTGAAGTGTTCACGAAGACGGTATGCATAGACTTATCAGGCGCAGAAAGCAAGTACTATCTGCTGACGCATGACGGGATTTGACGGCTGTGTACGTCAAAGTGTTAATTGGCCGCTAATTTCAGATACAAGACAATTATCCATTGATAATAATTTCCTACAATTGACTGATTATTTTTTTTCAATGTCCGAAAATCACCACCAGTTATTATGTTTGACTTTATATTTATGCTCTGAAAATTAATTTTTACTCCGACTTAAATCACTAGACGAAACAGTATTTTTATCGTCGTTTTGGATAATTTTAATATAACAGTCTTTGAACATAGATCAAAGAAACTGTATGTTTCGCCCAACTGAAGGTACATAGTTTGGGTTACATCTTCTCTTTTGAAGATTTTGATTCCATTAAATAGTTATTTTTGAACGATTTACTCTAAAAGCATTAACGCTGCACTTACAATTGTGGCTGAATGTTTAGGATCAGCCCTTGAATTTAAGTTTGATACAAAAAAATGCAACAATTTTGCAAAATAACAAGTACATATCGCCATTAAATTGAAATCTACAAATTCGCTTTTTTGTCTACAAGTAGCTTACGTTAATTATTGTCAAATAAACGTCGTCGACTTTCGGTACAAGGTGGCTAAGGTTTTGGTAGACGTGGTTAAGTTGAAGCGTGGAAACTTGATTGAAATATTGCAACTTTCAAAGCATTGCAATATTAAGTACATATAATATTTATTATAAGCGGCTACAACATATTTTCAGTTTTGTAAGTATAAGACAAGATAAAGTAATCCAAACACAAGATAATTTCACTTTATATCATTACTTATCAAAAGGGGATTTAACTTTAACAGGTCGTTGCACCAAATCGCCTTAAATTCGTGTGATAAATTTAAAATAATACGATTTCCGGCGTTGATTACTTTTAAATATAATTATATCTTGTTATTTCGGATTTGAATCATGCGATATTCGGCTACATCATTGTTGAATCGGCGAAGGTTTGTCGTGTTTGTGTTTTAGATATTGTTTGAGCAGTTTATGGCATACAATTTGAAAAGTCAGTGTTCAGTCTAAGACTACGGATATAATTGTTCCGATTCATGGCAAGCATTCATGGCGGCGTTTGATTTCGAAAATGTTGGTTTAGGAATTAAGAGACAAAGCGGGAGCGAAGCGGGAGGATGGGGAGCAGGATAAAGTTGGCGGATCTTGGGGATGATATCCCACTTTGAAGAGTAAAAGTGTCGGGCACAAAGCCATTCCGGTCGGTTTAATTTATTCACGCACATTTTGGAGGAAATGAATTGAATTACAAATGTGCGGTGTCAGCTTTTCCAATTTCCCGACGCGGAGGAAGCACTCCTCCACGCCACAACTGTTGCCTATTGTTTTGCTATATCAGAAGACTATCGACACTTCGATGTCATGTTCCGTTCTGAAGCTCTAGTCCGCGTCTATTTAAAACGATTCCGCATAGAAATTGCACAAGCACTTTGAATCTTCGCTACAAAATCATTTCCACCAAAGACAATCAAGAAACATTCATTGTTGGCCGACTTAATGATGTGCGTCTTATGTCAATAATACAATTGACATCGACGGTTTAAATCAAAGCAAGGGCAATATTGCGAAAACAAACAGTAACATAATCACACGAGGATATGATACGACACAATGTAAGCGTTAGGAATACAATTTAAAATTCTATCGAAATCAAAATTCGTCAAATCGCGATATCATAGGTATTTTTATGGATATGGCACGTGTCCATAAACGTACATAATTATTGCCTTATTATAAAATGAAAACACGTATCAAATGATCGCTTTAGAATATACAATACACATCCGACTCTAAAATACCTATTGGGATTCAAATACAAAATCTACAGGAATTTGAAGAGTGTATTTTTATGGGGTTCATACAAGATGATCAATTGCACAGTCAATATCTGATCCATTGTGTGATTAAGCAATTTTTTCCAATACAAAACTAAATGGAGATTCCACCTTCACAGTAACTTAGGGCTGGTTTGAAAAATTCAAAGGACGAACTTGAAATTCATGGGGGAAAACTTCCGCTGATATACCTTCATCAAACACATTCATTGATACAATGAAGCTATTTGTGGAGAAGAAAGGTTTCGACCAAGAGTTTATATACAATGCTGATAAGACCGGCTTAAATTCGGACGTGAAAATATCTGGGTACAAAACTAGTGAAGAACGTGTCACTATAATTTTTTGTGCAAATGCAGCAGGCAGACACAGATTGCCACTACTTGTCATTGGAACATCAAAGAACCCCAGATGAATCAGGGTGTAATAGAAACATTCAAACGTTTACATGAAAATCAGATACTTCGACGATTATTGCTACATCGCAGTACATAGTTGGAATTCTTTAGATGTGTCATCTTTGGAAAAATCATGGAACAAATTTTTGAAAAGATCATCAGTAAGTTTCAATGACGCGGTAGAACCTGATATAGGAGACATTGCGGAAACATTGAGAACCAAGAAAGGTGTAATTGAGGACAACTTATATATCTTAACTCTTTGCAGTCCTGTGTCGAGTCTGACTCGACATCGATTTTATTCCGGTGCGTCCTATGTCGAGCCTGACTCGACATTTTTCTTCTGCTCGGATTTAAAATCAAGTGATTTTTTTGTGTATCGTGTTTAGGACAGTATTTGGAAAGGAATGTTGGTTTTTACGATCCTTCATAATGTTTTGCCTATCTGCTAGAGATACAAAGAAAATGGGCTATTGCACGGGTAAAATCCTAAACACAGACTCTTGACGCGCGCTCTCGTGAATATCCCCGATTATACTTACGATATTTTTTTCGTAATCATATAGTATTCGTTATATTTTTATGCAAAACTAACGGATATACAAAATGCCGAAAATTAAAAAAAAACCAGTGATATAAATGAGTTTGAAAGCAGTGACGACAGTGATTATATGCGCGAACTGGATATTGAATTGCAAGAATTAGCAATAGTTAAAGAAATTGAAAAGAATGATTATAGTGTGGTTTAAGTGATCAATTTAAAAAAAATTATAGCACCGATTCCGGACAATCAAATACCGCCTTCATCTTAGATTGTGTTAAGTTGAGGAAAATCTGCTGACAAAATCTTCACAACAATTCATACTAAATTTGCTAAATGTGGTTTCACGTTCAATTGTGATTCAGATTTTTTGCAGAAAATGAAACAACTTCGCTACGTGAACAAAATTTTAAGGTCCGCGTAAAAAAATACGACAGTCCACAAACTCGAGATGAAAATGCAAAATTATGAGCGTGCATTTATGAAGACATGTCAATGAACACGTGCACGATATTTGCAACGGCAGTTCATGCGACCGACCCGAAGACATGGCAATACAAATAGTTTTTTAAAAATTCGCATTCGATTAATTTGTCTTTTTCTTTTTAAAAACGTCATATTTTTCTGTGTCATGGGGGATTCCAGACGTCGGTGAACATTTTGTCGATCATCAACATAATTCTAAGGTTTGTCATAACTGTTCATGGGCTTGTTTTTCTCAAACACGACAACCATTTTATTCCAACAATTTTCTAATTTCAATTTCCAATATTATCCGCATGAATACGATCCAGTGGTGTCAGGTCCGGAGAACGTGCGAGCCAGGGAATAGGGCCGCTAAAATAATTAATTTACACGACAGAGGTGCCCATAAAAGAAACCCTAATTGAAATAATAATTGCCGCCTTTGCAAAAATGAAAGAGGAAATGCTACTTCAGACAACTACAGTTGAAATAAGGAAAAATTGTCGTAGCAGCATATCGTTGGAAAGGGTATAATTTAGAGAACTCTTTAAAGCTAAACCATGTTCAAAATAGTTGTTAGTTTTTTTGTTTAAAGAATTTAGAAGTTGGCATTCCTTAATCGTTTGTACATTTTATGTGACTTTGGAAGCTCAGAAGTATTTTTTTAAAGCTAATTAAACCAAACTATTATGGGTCCTAAATGTATAAATTTCAAGCTTGACCAAATGTGTTCTTTTTTCACGAAACTGAAGACACACACATAAAGCCGTATTTTGTCCTTTCCAGCACAAACTACATAATATTTATTCTACATGTAATTTAAAAATAATAATAACAAAACATCTGTTGCGTTTTAACGCCTCGCCGCCCGCAATCTTCGTCGCTGCTGCCACATGAAGGGCTTATGCACCCGTGCGTCTCTCATTTTACCCTATCGACGGGGCTCCGCAGCCTCGACACGGATTCGCAGCTTACGACAGAATCCTTATTTTTTATTTAACAGCATAAAAATCGACCCACTTTAACGAGCAAAAATCAACATTTGCCGTATAAATGATCGCAAGCAATTTTTTCAACAAGCACATCTCGATATTGTAAATCAAGAGGATAAATGTTTCAATATCGATTTTGGTGCCGCCTTATATTTAAATGAATCTTTTCGCATTATCCTTGTATTGTATTTCATTGATTCAGTTATGGATTTATTATTGATACTATTGTCTTTATTATGAATCGAAAAAGTTCGGCAACTTTGTTTTCAACGCGTTCTTCGACGTTTTTACGAGTACAACATAACTGCTTCCTATATAAGGCAAACGCCGGGCGTATTTAACGGAACCGGCGTATAAATTGGATAACAAATCTAATTTTTCGGCAATATGAACAAACAAAGGTCTGCTATTACACACAAGATAATTGGTTTTATTTTAGGAGCTGTCAAGAGTAGCGATAAATCAAAATAGCGCTTGAGGTCGTAGCCTGTCAAAATAGCACGTCGACGGTTCCACCTTCATCCTATTGCATTAAGGCTCTCATAAACGTTTCGGACAGATGATAGCTTTTATTGTTATTACATCGGAGCGACGTACAATGAGTCCGAAAACACGAGAGGCGAAAACGTCGTAAATGTCTAAATTTCGATTTTATGCCTTTCCCCGACTATTTCGCAGACATGAAATCGGATCCGTTAATTTTAATCCCGTCATAATCCTCGCGATTTGGTTTAATGGAAACCTTTAAAAGTCAATCTGATGAAACGACAGCGCCGACAAGTTACCAAATTTATGATTCAGATCAAATCGCATTTTTATGCATTAGGACGATTAATGTATCTCAAGTGAAGATGTATGATATTCGCTGTCATTTTCCATCTTTTAATCGATCATCGATTAGCGTCGATGACGATAATGTGATGATGAAAATAGCACTGAAAGTAAATTTAGTTTTGAACGCCTGCGAAATGTAATGAAATTCATGAGACGACTTTATATATATAAATATTATGATGAAAAAAGAGTTTTCCACGTGTTCTTTTTTTTAGAGTGCTCCATAGAAAGCTTCATTAAGATACAAAAAGAAGTGACCTGGAATTCGAAAGAAACCTTAAAACGCCATAGCAATCTTGAAAATAGTTCATTATGAATATTTTTAAGGCAGAAATGATTTGAGGCCGTGTGAAAATGTCAAAAGTTCACATTTATACAAAGCATGAATACAAAAATATAGCCAAGAGTCAGAACACAAAACGGAAAAGAAATGGGAGCATATATCATCTATGCATGAAGTGGAAGATTTCAGCGTTTTCTTTTCCATTTTCGTAGCACTTTAAGATGTAAGATTTTTTTCTTGAAGCTTTAAACACATCTAAAATCATCAGTTCAATATGCGGATGGATTACTTGCATTTGCAATAGATCGTCCGAAGTTCCATAACATCAACGCGGTATGAAAGGAAACGAACCTTTTAAAGGATGGGGTAATGGCACGTGCTGGAAAGCAACGCTTGAAGGAACAACACTTGGGTTCAGAACCCGTGACCGACCGCGTGCGTACCATAAACGATAATTCTTTATGGTATTACCATATCCAAGCGATGGTGGTGTAGTCAATGTGAACAATTTGAGGGTGGATCAAATATAAACGAGAGCGTGCGTGTCTAGACTAGACTATTGAGTAAGGACGGTCTACCTATGCGATGATCAACACTACTAGCAAAAATTGAACAGATGTCCTTTTATGATTGTCTGTAAATGCTAATGTTTCTTCTTCGATGATGTTCTTATATTTATTTCTCCATTGGCTCCGGACTTGCTGGTCTCTTATTAGTACGCAGCTTCCAAAATGATGCATTATCTTCGTACTATCCATTCATCATAAATTAATACTGTCACGCAAATCTTCTTGAATATGTCCTGTCCATCAAAAACGAAGTAATTTCATGTGTACCGAATCTTAACTTTTAATACAGTTCACGTTTGTATTGAAATAGTGCTATCTTGTGTTTTTTTTTCATAAACAATATGTAAATTTATGTGGTTCTGCGAACAGCCTTGGGACAGTCGGATAGCCTTGGTTGCGGGAAGACGTCATTCCTGCAGCCAAATCTCTTTCTCATCGTAAATTTAAAAAAAAAACAGTTGAGAAGATGAGTATTTCAATTAGCACTCGATCACTTCCATCCCAGTATTCTAATTGTATTCAAAAACACATGATTATATAATATTAAGAGATGTTGCCATTCAAGGAGGGTTTGAGTAGCTTTGAACAAGGTCAAGGCTCACACAGAACTAATGATCGATTGAGTAATCGAAAGTATTCATATTTTCAGTATTCTTCTCATTCTCTTCAGATTCTTTTTTTTTATGCGAATGTGCATAAAAAAGAATATCAATACTGATGCAAGTTACAACCATTAAAGTGTGGAATTGTTTTTAAATCTGTATTATATTAACCCTTTGAGTAGTGGGCTAATTTTAAATCATCATAAACTTAGATGCTACATTTGTATGTCCGCCATTTATCATTCGTACAAATCCACTTATCTGTCAGAAACGCCGCAGCGTGTATGAACCTTGTGTATAAATAAACACTGGCGATAGCACACAATATTCGGTCATTTCTTCGAATAAACATAAACAATACACTTGAAATCGATTCATTATATATATTCGCACATCATTATTAGTCGATAAAATTGGGTTAACGATCTATACAATGGTACGATGTACCCAAGATACTCTCTCCGTCTTTGTCTATCTCCGAGCTCAATGTGTACGAATGCTCTTTATGAATCACTAGAGGGATTAATAGTGTTATATTGTGTCTCTCTTTATACACAATATGTCAATTTAATAGAGACATCTGTGGTCCTGCGGACACATTGCGTATGATACAACAACGTTTATCTCTTTATGTGCTTTTGTGCGTAACTGTTGTCGGTTCGATGATGATGCGCAGGAGTCGTCCGGATAGCCTTGGATGCGAGAAGACGTCCTTTCCGCAGCCAAATCTCTCTCCTTAGTAAATAAAGAAAACAGTTGAGTATTTCAATCAGCATCCAATTATCTTTATCCCACCGCACGGCTCCTCATGATCTGATAGCAGAACGAACCCGCATGGTTTTAAATATAAATATTGAGACGCCAAAAAATTCATCCCTAAAAATGTCTCACGTGGAGATCGCCTATATCCGATATCGGATATGTGGCCCCCCAAGGACTATCTATCACGTCAGCCATTTCAGCATCAGATATCGTCCGTATCCAATATTTCTCTGCGATTTGTCGTCCGGAGGGTTGCATGGATTAAATTGGCATGCATTGTTATCTTCTCTGTGAATGATGCTGTCGGAAAATCTGGATACGGCTGGATAGATTTCAGGACGGAAGCGTGCTGTCTATGGGATCCTGGGCTTTCTTTCCTAAATCCGTTTTGCAAAAGATTCGACCCCATTCGAGCAATAGACGGGCAAAATGATACGTTTTTTTACACTGTAAGACCCGATGATATCCATAAGCGTATTTTAATTTTTCAACCCGTGAAAAAGTTTTCAAACAAATTCATATTCAGATCTGATAATCGGTGTTGTTGTTAAGCAAAATATTTCGCATGGGTGATATTATATTTTTTCTTGTGGATTAATAATTCTTTTTATGCGTACAAATTTAGGTTTTCGGTGAAGATTTAAGCAGTTTTACAGCAAAAATAAGAAAAACAACACCGTCAACTAAGAAGAGATGTTAAATTTCATCAATATTCATTTAAAAAAATAATGGTACTGTAGCGTGGGCGATGGGGAGTCGGGAGGAGTCGTCGGTTGACCTTGGCTGCGGGAGGACGTCCTTCCCGCAGTCCGATTTCTCTCTCTCGTATGAATAAAGTCATCTAGAGAAGAGAGTCTTTCTGTTCAACGCCCGCCGACGTTTGGCTACACATAATCCGAAAGAAAAACGGATAGTACGATAACAGTATGATAGTTATTCTTTAAGGAAAATGAATATTGCATGATTTTTTTAATTGAAATTTATGATTAAACGCACGATTTAATGTAAAAAAAACCCCTAATATTCAAGAAGGCTAAATTCGTCGTGTATGTTTGAGATGTCATTAGTCGATTTCTTCTGCGATTGTGTGGTCTTTAGTGCCTTTTTTGCGTATCGTTAAATATCAAAATAAGTTTGAAACGCCTCGACCTCGAATACCGTAAAAGTATTCAAATCAGTATGAATTCCTCCGCGGTTTAGACGTGAAAAGATTTCCGGAACATCCATTGTTGCTGTTGTCTGGCCGTATGAAAATAACGGTTATTGACTTTTGTATCGATTGTAAACATTTACAATATAAAAGCACGGGGAACTTTTACGAAAATCAAAATGGCCCATTAAAATTTGAAGTGAGACGTCATCGAGTATTTATGGACGCGTCAAAAAAACAAATTCGATACAAACAATCGAAATAGACGTTCTGGAATACGAAGGAAACCAAAGAAGGTTTCAAATGTCAAAGGATCAACAGAATACATAAAATCGGAATGGCAATCGAGGAGCATAAATCTCTCGACAAATAAACGTCACACTTTCGAGAAGAGCGGTTCCGAGAAAAAGATGGATATAACTCAAAACTCGTGATTAGCCGATTTGGCCGGTAATCTAAGCAAGAGAGGTTATTACATGGTGTCTGAATTTTATTGCCAGATTTGGATGACTGCCTCTGCTGCGATTTGCGGAGTAAAAAAATTACACGAAAATGCAATGACACTCGGGGAAAATTTCAAGAATTATATGGAGTCGTGTTTAATAAAAATCAATACGTCGAACCTCTTCGGAACGCATTCCATTCATAACCCTATTAGTGAGGCAATGCCTCAAAAATGTACGCTCCCGAGCTGAAGAAAACATTTCACTAGACTGGAAATAATTTAATGAGATACTTTGAAATATACATAAATACTCTTGTCGAGTTGCTGAAATTTAGACGATTAATTCAAGTATTTAAGATTTAGCAACAGGATAAAAACAGTATAGACGTGAGGTTTAAACCAGTAAAAAATGTCATTTATCTTGCTGAATAACTGCTAAAAAAAAGTCAGTGCGAAATCAGGTGTCACAGGTTTACATAAATTATTAATTAATAAAGTCTTCTTTAAAATATCACAGGAATGATAATAATATTAAAAGTACACGCGTATTTGCGAGCGAATTCCAATGATTCAGAAAGAGCACTCTTGTACGTTGAGCTCGGAGAGAGACAGAGACGGAGTTCTGTAACTGTGTATGGGAGACAGAGACGGAAAGCGTCATGCGTACATCGCCCGATTGTATAAATCGTTAACCCAAATTTGTCGACTAATATTGATGTGTGGATGTCTCCGCAAAACGAATCCAGCGTCTCATTGTAACGTATTTCTATAACGACTTGTAAATGTAAACTTAACGAAGGTCTTTCTTTGTCTTCCAGATGACAACTGTCTAAATATCTTTCGAGATTGCCTTCGAAACTTGTATTCCTACCCTTGTCTATTTACTTTTTGTTAATTTGACTAATGACAGGCTCAAGCTTATCGATCTTACATAAAACAACACCTGAGAGAAGATGCGCATATGTCGTCTGTGTTTATCCCGTACGTTATAATATCGTATCGCTATTCCTTCTGTTTACGCTCCGACTATAGAATTTGGGTCCCGTAAGAAACAACACTGCGGTCTTGAAAAATAAGTGGATTTGTACGGATGATAAGTGGCGGACAAGCAAATATAGCATCTAAGACTATGAAGATTTTAAATTAGCTCACTACTCAGAAGTTTAAGCCGGGTAGTCAGTTTAACACTCTCGTCGCCCAACATGTTGCTCACGTCTCTGTCTCTCTCCGAGCTCAACGTACAAGAGTGCTCTTTGTGAATCAATGAAATTTGCTCGCAAATACGCGATCATCCTACGATACAGGTTAGATTTAGTATTCAAGCTCTTATCACACTGGGTCTATTTTTACAATCTTACTCTCGTTGTGATTTCTAATTCGTATAACAAGATTTCTTAAACTCTAAAAAATATATATGTTTTTCAGGCACGGATAATCCGCATCCAGATAATCGAGGATACACTGTATTTACAACATTTTTACAACATTGTTTCTATTTTTTTTGCAGTAGCCCGCTTGGCAACTTTTTCGCACTTCTAAAGTTGAAATCTTTGGCAAACGTTCTCCTTGTTTTCTCCAGCTAATTTTCCGGCTAAACGTAATATGAACATCTTTCTGGATATTTTTGATCTGGTGTACTCTTTATATAATATCCACGCGTTTATCGCTGCTGTTACGGTATTAGCGGGGGCGTTCTCGGGGTAGAGTCCCCGGGCGGTCCCCCCGCTCCTAAGGATGGCCGCGCCAAGGTATGGGTCCGTTCTTCTTTTGGATCTTTTGTGGCCGGACGGATGGATGGGGATGGACAGGCGTCAGACAAAAATACTCTACTCTAGGTAATTTATTCAGCACAAGAGAGAGAGAGAGATCTGGCTGCGGGAAGGACATCCTCCCGCAATCAAGGCCAAATGCCGACTCTTCCCGACTCCCGCCTCCAGCGTGTCACCGTCTAACCGGCAACGGTGCACGCGCAAGAAACAATCGGTCGTCAATTGCAGGTGCAATGTGTCCGCAGCGCCTGCATATTAAAATATTGTAAAAAGCTTGAAGGGGGCATTGGAAATTCCCTGCTTTCACACACTTTTATCGAAACTCGATGTGTTCCATTATGTGTCTGTCAATTATCAATTCGAAAGCACTAGTTACACAACCCGACATAGTGAAGGCAGTAGGGCCTAAGATATCTTTGAATATCATACGAACGGGTATCATATCCCTAGATCCGCCTGTTTTCAGTTTTATCCACTGTGTCCCGTCAACTGCAATTTCAATTCAATACTGATCTTCTTCGGAAATATCCTCAAAACAATCTTCATTGATGTTGATTATTTCGGTTCGGTAGTATTGACGGGTTTCGTAGAAATAGGTATACATACTACATACAAATTTCAAAAATTAGGATGCTCAGGAAAAAATAATTGTGGGTATAAATGCTTTGGATTAAATTATTGATTTACCATGAAAAATGGTTAAAATTAATGGTATGGTTTTTTGAGTATTTCAATTCGAAGTTTGAAATCCGTCAAATTGACGGGTCCCGTAAACTTAGTGTTAAAGTTGATGGTTCGTTTGCTACCACTCGGATCTGAATTTAATTCGGCGAAGAACCATATGCGATATTACATATTCTACTCCAAGTAAACGGCGAATTCAGACAAAGCTAACGATGGCCGCTTCGTCGTACATGTCCATGATCTCCAACAGCCGTAAATCACCATCAGCTTTAACGACTTTTTACAGATTCTGGTCTTAGACTTCTAGATTTCTAAACAAGAAGTTCTGATTGGTTTTATATTAGTAACAAGAGAAATATATTCATGTATAAAGCCGGCTTATTATGTTTAAGTATAAAATTAGTCAAATTGTCAAATTGTCGAATATCATTAGAGATAGGCATACATCAAGCGTAATTTCTAAATTACAAAGCTGAGAGACATAAATTTGGGTGTATATTCGTATCATTCCATATAAATAATATTCAGCAAAGAATTCTGGGAAATAATATTAAGGGCAGTTTTTGTAATTTTGCTCATGAATTCCGTCAAATTGACGGGTGCGATAAATCTGATGTTAAAGATCATTCATCATATTTTCACTTAAAATATTGCGACTATGGACAATTGCTCTGAAGTGGTAATTCGAGATAATGTCAATTTGAATTGTGATAATTGAGAGCATCGACACCAGATTCGTTCGGGGTGAAAGTGTCGCGGTTCGATATTGTTTGAGTATCGGTTTTTGCCATCTGCTCAGTGCCCTGGGAAATTCGAGCAAGGCAAATGCGCAACTCGCTTTTCTATTAATATATACATATAAAATATTATGCAGGCATCTAGAGCGTAATGCGGCCCTGAAATCAGCAACATTGGCGAGTATTATAAGCTGAAACCGGAAAATAGCCGCAACCCTTTTGTATAGGCATCGATGGCCGTTTGCGAAATTACACAATAGAGTAAATAAATACGAGAAAAGGGGTTAGGGGGAGGCCATAACGCAGAACAGAAAAGCAACACGTTGCATGAATAATTACAGATGGGTTTTCCACTCATGCCTTCCGGAAAATCTCCATCTCCTCGAGCGCGCCCCTTTACGCCTTTTTTCGCCCTGCGAGGGAGATGAAATTACAGGTAGCTTCTGCGCGAATGCGAACATCGTCATGTTGGGATGTTTTAATATTTGAACAGAACAAAGCTCATCGAATAATTAGTTTTTGGGAGAGCGGCAGCCCATTAAAAAATGAACATAATAAACCATGAGATGCGGTGTTTCGTGGAAAAATAACTAGTTAAATTGAGAGAGCTTTTTACGAAGCACATCATTTATTCAAAACAGTTAAAAGCTGCCGATCCCCCGACTGACGAAATTCTATTTCGACGAGAAGTCGACCCCGAACAGATTTTCGATCAACCCTTAAATCACGCCTCACATTATTCACGTTAAAATGTAACACATACCATTCAATAATAAAATCGGAATAGTTTATTAACTATAAAAAAATGTTATTGAGTCAGATGTTCGAATAAAATAATGGTTCGAATAATCGTTCTTATTTGCTCAAGGGGAGGACTATCAAATTTGAGTTCGATAGACTTTGTTTTAAATATGTTCTATATAGAATGACTCGCAGGAGGCGGGAATTGGGAAGAGTCGGCGGTTGGCCTTGACTGCGGGAGGACTTCCTTCTCGCAGCCAGATCTCTCTCTCGTGCGGAATAAAAAGTTACCTAGAGTAGAGAGACGTTATTAACACATTGTTTGCGGGAGCAGAGAATCACCGTAATTCACTGACATTTACTGAGAGTGGGAAAAGTTAAATACTATACGTTAAAAGTCATTTAATAAATATCACGTCTTGATCGTAGTCATTTCACGTTTAAAAACAAGAAACATTCCTCCATGAATTTAATGAATTTCTTTTTAATCAAATCAACAATATTGCTCAAGTAATTTTTTACCATCTTTTTTTATTGATTAAATGATTAAATGGATTTTTTTCCCTCATGAATGATTTACTTAAACTTTGAACCACGATTCTTATTGTCTTGAACTCAAAATGAGTTGTAATTCAAACTGCAAAATCACAGGAATCATATTGTATCGATTTACGAGAATAGAAAGGATTTATTTCAAATTTATTTCGTAGTTTTGTGTACATGGGATTTTTTCAATACAGTAAAACTTCTATTTAACGAGCTTCGGATATAACGGACAAATATCCGATTAAATGTAAAAAAAATGAATTAGTAAACGCAATCGCGAAAAATTCTACTAAATCGAGGCATTCCCGCATAAATATGGATGCTTGGAAACAGTGGCGTAACTATTAATTGGCGAGCATAGGCGACGCCTAGGGACAGTAACTACCTAATCTATATGTATACATATATGCAGTAAATGTATGTTTTTCAAATTGTTATATTAACCTTTCCCTACCGGTGATGTATTTACTACACCTCGACTCTAATAATGGGAATATCGACATGAAATATAATAGATACGGGGTTCAGAATGTTGATGATGTGTTATACGAAAATGGGGGCTCACGCGGTCATCAACTCGAACTAGCATTTAAATATCTGATGACGATACCGCCAACGAGCGTGGAGGCTGAGCGTACATTTTCAGCAGCAGGTTGCCTGGCTTCCAAAATGATGGATTTCTTTCGGGATAACCTAATATTAATTAGATTCCCAGTAATCTTAGAATCAGATAGCAATAAATGCAGATCGTGTTAGTCGAAACGACTAACATTAATTTTCTAATAATAAAAAATACACGTTCGATGACGCTTTGTTTTAACGATTTGCATTCTGGATGGTGTTTAATGCAAGCATCTTTTTTTTGCTTAATAAATTCCTCGATAATATCCTCCTGGACAGGAAGCACCAGGCAAGTATGCTGCGCATGGTCGCTTGTTCAGGTTTTTTGTCAAACCCGAATGAATCAAATACGCAAGTCATACGGCAATCGTATTGGGTCTGCACTATTTAGAATGTGGTGGGTTTCGAGCATCCCGGGATTATTGATTTATTCAAATAATTTGTAGGTCACATTGAGTCCGCGTTTGTTTCAGATTTTTCTTGCGGTTTCAAATGTTGCAAAAAAACGTTGCATGTTGATGGCTTTCAAGCTCGAGATTGGAAATCACCGTCATTAGGCTGTCGAAAAAAGTTGAAAAGGTTACGGAGCACGTGTGTGCGTAGGAATGAGGTTTTATGAAAGCGAAATTTATGGAATTGAACTCGTCAGAAGAAAAAAAAAAAACGGAAACCGCTCGAGAAAAATGTGCAAAGAGCACGAACATTCACAGAGGGGATGTTCGCCCCGTTTTGGGACCCATTAGCGGAAAGCTTGGCACGTAGCAACTAACGGTCCGGATCGGGTTTACTTTGGATTTGATGATATGCGGAGCAAAAAATAAAAAGGTTAAGTGGTTGTTTTTATTGTTGTGCCGCTGTGTAAATAGTATTTTTATCGAAGTGCCAGAATTGGAAGTCACGCGAATCGCCGGTCCGTTTGCGGTTCGCGTGTCGCCGGTTGGGTGCCTCTATTTGCATATTCGGTCGCGGAAAAAACGGCAGCGGACGACGCGGGGTCGTGGGTCGGAAAATGTGCTCGCATCTGAAAGACGATCAGCGACGGGCGGGTACGAAGACGGGTCGTAAAATTGACAAGGTATTGTATGAAAATCGATCAGATGGAACGGAAAGCTGAAACGCGATATCGGCTCTGCGATGGAAGGTTGTTTCCAATGTCAAACAAAAGACTCAAGCAAAAAAGTGGATCTTGTGGGGAATCTGGAACGAGTACCTGTTGGTCCGAGGCAACAAGCTGATTGCGCGAGTCTGCAATTTGTTGCATACGTTATGGCTCTCCGGATGTTGCTGCTAAATTGGGATGCAAGTCAATCAAAGATATCTAAATAGAAATATAGCTGGACGATGTACATAAGAATTAAATCTTCCTGAATTTGGGAGAAATATAAATGGGCATCTGGAGCAATAAACGGGATTTACATGATGATTAAATTTTATAAGAATATATATATATATTATAAGATCAGTTCAAAATACGTCAGATTGAATCTCGGCGAATTGGCTTATTTTCAAGGTCATCGCTGTGATTTGTCAGAATGACAGGATCTTCAGAGCGCTGATCTTCAAATTTTCAGCCGAAAAATAAAAGCTAAGATCGATGGAAATACAACAACAAAAAAATGTATCAAATCGATAAGCAAGGGTTCGGAAGGAAGAAATCAAATTTATAGGATAATAGGATTTGCGCAAAAAATCGCACCTCTGAGATGAGCTCGGGAGTCCTCCGACTTGCCTCCTCCGGATCCTTGCACTGTCCCTAGGAGTCGTCAACACGAGCAGGGGTAGCGAACGATTCGTGCGCGCGTGCCGCGAATGTTGCGCGCGCGGACCTCGCGGACCAACTGGCCTGGGGAAACGGGGAGTTCTGCGCTCGGGCGCAACCCTTTTGCGCACAGGACCGCATCGGGCACCCGCCACCGGGCGAACGAATCTTTTATAAAGATCGACAACATGATTTAAATTCATATTGACATTTATCATCAGCAAAAATCACAGTCGTCGCAGTAGAATCGATTGAGCCGCAGTACGCGCGTCGAAAAAAAATGTATCAAAAAAAGACTCAGATTAAAAGCGGCGCGCAAAGATAATAAAAAGGTCGGGCGTCTGATCGACATGGCGGTAATAAAAACGAAATTGCCCCATTGTGGATTTGCTATCTAATTGGGGCACTTGGCGGCATCTCTCTCGGCGTTCGGGAGTGGCACGGCGTAATTTTTGATCGATGAGCAACTTGTCAAATTTAGCAGAAGGAGCACGTCTTCCGGGGGAGAAGTCGAACAGATCCGAGGGTGCAAAAAGCGGTCGCATTCGTCAAGGATAAACGGGGGGTAGGCGGCCCTGTCGGACGTGGGCGGCGCGCCCTGCCGGATCGATGTCGGCGGGCGGCCAGACGAGGCTCGCCGCCCTCCCGGCCCCCAAACCAGCGCGCCGGAGCAACAAGCGCGAGGAAACGTCACCCATCGTCCGAAACTACATTCGAGATGCGAGCTAATTCATCCACTCATCGCCACGATCGCACAACACAAACATTCGATTCCACATGGGGACAAACAAATTTGAAAAATCGCATCGATCATGAACAGGGGGGGGGGGGGGGGCAGGGTGAAGGCGGCAAAATGCGAGGGTCATGGTCAGACGAAACTCATCCAGCGTTCGAAGACATCTTCAACTAACCTATGGTATAAATCAGCACATTAAGCTTTTCAAGAATACCGTGTTAGACTCGAGCTTACGATTTTTTTTTATTAAATGCTTTATTCAGTCAACACATTAACAGCGGGACACGAGAATTCTCGTGCTCGCAAAGACTGTGTATAAATCTGGACGCTTGAAAAACAATGGCGTAACTATTAATTGGCGAGCTTAGGTGACACCTAGGGGCAAATTGTTTTATTAACATTTCCCTACCGGTGATGTATTTAATACACCTCGACTCTAATAATGGGAATATCGATATAAAATATAATAGATACGGAGTTCAGATTTTTTGTATTCCTCCGTAATATAATAGCGAATCATATCAAAGTGTTATAGTATATGAGCATTCATCTGCAGCGACGGAAATAAATAATTTGTCGGGAAATCGGGAATTTTGCGATTTTTGGTCAGTGTCTCAGCAGAAAGGAATTTTATCAGTCACGTTGATGATGTTATACGAAAATGGAGGCTCACGCGATCATCAACTCGAACTAGTATTTAAATATCTGATGATGATACATCCAACGAGCGTGGAGGTTGAGCGTGCATTTTCAGCAGCAAGTTGCCTGGCTTCCAAAATCAGATCCAAACTAAATGGCGAAACAATCGATGTTTAATGTTACTTCGGACATATTTTTAAAATACAAAAATGTCTTTACATTTTAATGGATCTTGGTGTTTCTATTTAATTTTTAAATAAATTCAACAGTAATTGAATCTGAAATAAATAAACTCATTCAAAAACTGTTCTTATTAGCATTATTAGTAAATTAAGACAACCCTAAATAAACAATCAATTTAATGGCGTTAAAAAATAAAAATATTCATTACATGTTGTGACAACCCTGAATTTTATTTCAGGGTTGTCATAACAATTTTATTTGTTTAACCTTTTCTTTATCGTGTTACTATGATATGTATATGGTACACAATATGAAATTCTTTAAAAAATCTGAACCCTATATCTATTATATTTCATATTCATAATCCCATTATTAGATTCAAGTTGTAGTAGGTTAAGAGAAAAAAATATAGTATTCTACCAAGCAACAAGAAAATCCTCTTTCAATATTTTATTAATATTTACGATCGATCTGATTTCCAGGATCTGAAAAAAGTAAATGCTGAGGCGATTAATAAAGTCGGAGGGTAAAGAATTTGCAACAATAATTAAAATATAATATAAGAATTATTTATGATTTCCCCATTCGCGTATAAATTATCTCCTACATAATATTCCTATTTAAATAATCTTATCCTTAATTAGCCTGATGTGGAAAGCAATACGAAAATAAGTTTGTACAAAATTGTGCTAATGTTTGAGTTAAAAATAAAATGATTCAATTACCATTTAATAAAGATTCTTCTATAAATTTCTTAATGTTTATAAGAATAAATACAAATTTGGTTGTTAAACATTGGTTAAACCTGAATGAAATAGAATCACTTTCAAAACGTTCGGTAATTTTCAAAATTTTAAGATCTTAAAAAACGTATTCGTTTTTTTTTGAACGAATGTCCACAAGGAGGGATAAATATTTGGTCTTCAATAATTTCATCTCTGAATGATAGATTAAAGCTGACCATAATGGACAAAAGTTGTATATTAACACTGCACTGGAAAGGTGATTCTCACTCACCACTCGTTTTGAAGGTGGGATGATGGATTTGAAATAGGATGGCTTGCCTCGCCAACAATGATCGTGACTTATTTGATATGACTGAATAAGAATATCATCTATTGATGGCACAATTTTGATCTCAACTCAATTGATAAACAGTCGCACAGTGCCAAATGGCTGGAAACATCAATCAATGTTTGTATACATGAAATTTCAGTATTGCTGACATCTTGGAAAGCATGTCAAAATGTTTGGAGAAAATGTACTAAATATTTTGAGAAATGCGCTTATAGTGCAAAAACCTTTGATGATGTGTGATCTGTTTTAAACTAAAGTTGGGGAGATAATGTAAAAAAATTGGCGATTTAGAATTTAAAATTAAATTAAAATGTACGGTATTTTACTATAATCTTGCTTCTTATAATATGCTCTTGATTCTATAATATTAGGGATTATCCAGAAATTTTGGTATTGGTTGGTTCCAGAAATTTAAATCGGGCAATAGAAGCTTAAGAACGGGAGGACCTTCGAATTTTGATAATGATGCACTGAAATTCTTAATCGAGTCAAGTACCATGGCAAATAATTGAGGAGTTATCGCAAATACTGGGATCCTATTGAGACTATTTTAAAGTCATCGGCAAAATTAATAGGATGAGTGTTATGGAGTAGGATAGGTACCGCATGCCTTGACCTAACACAACCAAAATGAGCAACGAAACAAGGGTTACATCTTCTTGATAATACAAAGAAGCAGTCCCTTTTGGAATAGCATTGTAACTGGTGATGAGAAATATAGAAAGACAAGAAAAAATAATGGCTTTACATAAAATACATTGTAAATGTCTTTGTTTATTATCAAGCAAGTTGAGGAATATATACACTCTAAATTCATCTTCAGTTAAATCGGGTATGTCTTCGCTACTCTTTCCAGGAAAGCTACTATTGCTGAAACCTTGTATTTAAAATTTAATAAGATCTTAAATCAATTCAATAAAAGGGCAGAGCAACATGTTTCGATTGCATTAAAAATATATTTTGATACGTGAAAATGTTTTATCGTCGATACTTAAAACGTTTTAATGCACTCGTATAACTCAATTGGAAGGAATCAAACATTTGGGACACGTTCCAAATGCTATCGGTATTCAAGTGGCGTCAGTCATTGTATTTCCAGAACATGTATGATTCACAATAAACTTGTCAATCAAACATTTTGTAACTGTTTACTTATAATTCAAGCTATTGAAGAAACCATTAAATAAATTAAGAAAATGTTGTTCGTATCCTTCGCCCGGGGGGGAAGATGGCATATCTAATCTGCGATGAAAATTGTCGACATGTGGGTCAATTTGATATGATCTGCTGTCAGATGTCAATCAATTACTTGAAACCGAATTTCAGAAAAGCCTCACACCGTCGGCATATCATCGACTTTATAAAATCGATATCAAATTTCCACCCATGGAAGCCCGCAAAGGTCGCAAACGGGGAACATCCAATATGGCCGAAACGAAAACATTTAATTTGGCGAGCTGCGATGTTTCGGCGCGGGTTAATTAAAACATGCACGTCCCGCCCGACGAATTTCCCGGTCCCCGACCATATTGATTTTAAAAAATGTAAAAGACAAAATAAAAAAACGGCCGAGCATAAACATTAGATAGGGGTATGATTAAAGACCGGAACGTTTCGGCGTAACCGCACCGCGTTGTGTCAAACAAAAACGCCCGGTTCGGTTCAAAAGCGGAAGAGATAAAACCAACGACGGTCCGTATTCAGGCTTTCAAAGCTTACGAAAACAGGTCGAACCAATACAGGGTGTCCGTAAAAACGCTAAAAAGCCGCACCGGTCGACATTAAAAAAAGATACGGCACGTAATAATGAATAATGAATCGAGGATAAATAATAAAGGATGAAAATTGGCTACCCTATGCTAGAAAGAGATAAGCTCGTGAGATAAGGGAGTTTATACACCCCTATGGTGGGACGCATTTTTAAAACCCAAATCAGCAATTCATGCCATAATATTAAGGTTATCATTATAATGCAACCACATGCAGTTCACTGCAGAACTAGGACTTGTACAATACCTATTTCGCCAAACAATCACCTGTCTCCTAGTTTCGCGTGTGATTGTGTGAGTGTGTTCGCGTTGCGTTATTTTATTATATATTACACAACACGGCGCAATTTTCAGCTAACAATTTCTGTTAACACATGGAAAAAAAGCGATGCATAAAATCAACTTTTCTTAGAAGCTAATGAGTTTCATTTTGCACGCTATAATAAGTTTCGTTCTGGAATGCACGTTTAGAAAATTAAATCTGTACTAATATCCAATGGAATTGATTATTAAATTGCTTATTGAATTTATGAATTGATTGACAATACCAAAAACGCTAATGATATCAATATTTAAGCAGAAAATATCGACAAACTCCAGATATCATCGATTTCCCGATTATAAAAATCCAATGATGGATGAATGTTTAAAACGCCACATGGTTTAATAAAGTATGCAACAAACGGATTCCTTCCATGTTGAAACAAAATTGATGAATTTATTCAATAATCAAAAAGTGCATTGTATTAGGCATATCCCGAAAGTAAGTGTATTGTGACAATAATACGTAAATTCACGCTGATACGTAAAATCCGGTAATACGTAAATTCACGTTGTAGTGTAAGAAATCCCGCCAAGTGCGAGCCCCCACAAGTTTCTTGCGCGAATTGGAAGGTGAGGATTTTGTGAGCTCTATTGTGACTGAAGATAAAAAGTGGGTGGCTCATTTCACGAGTATGGGAGGGAGTGTGCTGACGAAAGGAGTTTGCTTATTGCACAACAACGCCCGTCCTCACACAGCCTTAGCCACCAAGGCACTCTTGCATTTATTTGTTTGGGATGTTTTGAACCTCCCCCCTCCGTATTCCTCTGACTTGGCGCCTTCCGATTGCCATATTTATCTCTCCCTGAAAGAAACATAGGTGGAATTAAATTTTAAAGCGACGGCGGGAGAGCATAAAAAAGCTTGTCTCACGGCTCACCAGGTGCATTAAAAGGGATGGCAATTATGTTTAAAAATACTTAACAAGTGTATTGTAGCGTCTGTTGGTCTGAGCGGATTTAATTCGCCAGATTAACAGCGATATCTTCCGTCTCTCTTTAGATGCAATGTGTTATTTTAGCAGCGTCATCTTCTGTGGCGCTGCTAAAATGGGTCGTGATGCGCAAGAGGTGGAAGCCGAAAAGAGTTGGCGGTTGGCCTTGGCTGCGGGAGGACGTCCTTCTCGCAGCCAGATACATCTCTCTCATGCTGAATAAAAAGTTACCTAGAGAAGAGAGTCTTTTTGTTCGACGCCCGTCCATCCCAACGAGCATCCCCGCTTCAACGTAACAGTTTTCACAATATTTTTTCAAATACACTTTTTCTAAAAAAAATCTATACATTTTTTGTACACTTACTTTCGGGATATGACCATTCCACAATTTATAAAAGACGCCTTTTATCCCGATGACCATAACCAACAAGAAAATTTACGTGGTTATATTTGGATGGTTTAAATATTGAGACGCTTTTCTTGAACGGTTGTAAAATACTTGATCTAGACTAGAGTGAAAACCTAATTGATATTTATGAAAGGAAATGCTTAATTTAAAAATCAAACTACCCCGGTTGAAGCATCGCTATAGTTTCTTCTACTCGGCGTTTTGCATGATTCGCTCAACTATGAGTCCTGCATTTTCTTTTTAATTAAAGTCTTTCATTATTAAAAAAACGGCAATCATTTTCATGCGTAGAAGTGCGTTGTTTTTCACATCGCATAAAAAACTCATTAAAAGCCAAAAATGAATTTCGAGGGTGCTTTTAAAATGGAATGAACTTCTTTGTCCATGCAATGAGATGAGCTTCAAAGAAAAAATACTTAAAAAAGAACAAAAGTGTTTTTTCTCAAAATGAGCAAAACATCAGAGGGGCGTAAGTCAAATAAACATCATGCACACATTTTGCGTAAACAGCATTTGCTTTTAAATAGCCCAGTTCTGCGCGTGTGATCTCGGCCTTCTTCCTGTTTTTGTCTTTGGGCAACATCCTTGATTTAGCATCAGCGCCGATCGGAATGATTGTTTTATCGTTCTCGAAAAGATTTGATGCCAACAGAATATGACGGACGTTGTAAACAAGCACATCCGATTTTTACCACATATGAAAATAGACTGATGATCGACGTAAATACTTGCGTTCCGGGAACTTCGATAAAGCTCCAGACAGTACATATAAAATGATTGAGTCGCGCTTTTAACGGGTTCGTCGCCCTTCGCTCATTTATATTCCGGAAGGGCACACTTAAAAAAAATCATACATCGACTTTAAAAACTAATAGATAGGTCTTCAATTATCCGCACTTTTCGAAGGGGGGTCGCGACCCACGTCGAATTGTGGACGGGTCGAGGTCGCAAACGCAAATGTGGTTATATCAAGGTGGCAATGGCGCTAAATTAAATTGCTCAAATCATGTGAGATATCTGTGTCAATGCAAAAAATACATCATAGCTTGAATATTTTATTACAATAACAATAAATCAAAGCAGCTGATTGGATGCGATATAGAATCGATTTCCGCATTAATGCGTTGGCGGACACGTCTGCATTATGCATCATCTTTTCATACCAAAAATGATGCATAATGCAGACCTGTCCGACAAAGCGTCGATGAAGACAAGGAGCTTGGACGCATACACTTCGTATAAAATTGGGAAAAACATTTTAAAAAATAATTCACTTACTCGTATAATGCTCGTTGTCTACAACTTATTGAAACAATTTTCATGCACATCTTCGAATAATGGTTTACTTTTTTTGTGCGATTTACACATTTAAAAAAATCGGGTTTCGTTAAGTCACGGCAACCATCAATAAACTGCACACTTTATGATATAATCGGCATTTAAAACATTACTATCAAACACAATGTTGAATATTTATCTTGGATCATTGATAGCGTTATCGTATTAAATTAAAATGATCGATAATGTTCCGTATAAAATCTTTAGATATGAAAGATTTTCAATGATGATACTGTTGTTTTCATGTACACATGCGATATTTGGAACAATGTTTCGAGTGGCCTAAACAATTTTATAAAATGCCAATGTTTCTTAGAAGAGATTTTTAAAAATGTAACAAATAGAATACGTTTAGCTCCCAAAAGAGGTAAAACACAGTGTTGTGTCTGAAATTCAGTGATTCATAAAGAGCATTCGTACGCGTTGAGCTCGAAGACAGACAGAGACGAAAAGTGTCTTGCACGTGGAGAGAAACAGAGACGGAGAAAGTATATTGCGTATATCGTACGTTTGTATGGATCATTAACCCAATTTTATCGACTAATAATGATATGTGAATGATATAATGAATCGATTTCAAGTGTGTTGTTTATGATTGCTTGAATAAATGTCCGAATATTGTGTGCTATCGACAGCGTTTAATTATTCATGTACAAGTTTCATACACGCTGCGACGGTCCTGACAGATAAGTGGATTTGTACGGATTATGAGTGGCGGACATACAGATAAAGCATCTAAGTTTATGATGATTTAAAATAAGCTCATTACTCAAAGGGTTATAAATGATAGACCCATAAGTATGTCTACAATATTTGGGACTCGCTGATATTATGAAACTGTAACGTTGAAGCGGGGGTGCTCTCGGGGGCAGAGCCCCTGGGCGGCTCCCCGCCTTCACGTGCTCGCCGGGATGGCCGCGCTAATGTACGGGTCCGTTATTCTTTCAGACCGTAATGTTGATGGACGAATGGATGGGAAAAGACGGACGTCGAACAGAAATACTCTCTTCTCTAAATAACTATTTATTCCAGAGAGATCTGGCTGCAGGAAGGATGACCTCCCGCAACCAAGGCTAACTGACGACTCCCCCAATTCTCGCATCTCGCGCGTCACTACCCAACCAGCAATGGTGTACGCGCAAGAAGCGATCCATCGGTATGCAGGTGCAATGTCTCCGTAGGGCCACAAGAGATGGCGCTGTTAAAATAGCACACTGCGCCTGAAGAGAGATGGAAGATGTCGCTGTTAATCTGGAGAATTAAATCTGCTCAGACTCATAGCGCCATTGCGTGTGGATGTTAAATCGCCCACGCTACAAAACATTAAAAACCGTCATTGGCGTTTCAGAAGATGCATAAAGACACATTATGTGTATGATACTTTGATAACTGCGATAATTGCATACATGACAGCTATAATTAGTGATAGTAAATCGATCATCAAAACAGATAGCTTTTCTAGTCTCGAATTTGCAAAGAAAAGGCGTATTAGATCGGTGATATATCACTGTGGATGTAGGATATGTTCCAGAGATGCATCTCTCGAGTGTGATAAAGGTCTTCTTCTCAATCCTCACAAGGAATTAAAGGATCAAACTCAATATATTCCAGAATGCCTTTTTCAGTAAAAAATGAGCACGGTTGTCTACAGCAATTTTTTCTGCCTTCCAATGAAAACTGCTATCTTTAAAATTGTCCTAATTCTTCATTGAGAAGGAAATTAAAGCTGTGACTCGCTACAGACAATATGGATGTGATTTTTCCATGAATAGATTATTGAAAAGGCTTTATTTATACAGTGAACTGCAATGTGGCTACACAATTTAAATGAACCAAGTTCTTAAATATTATTCCAATATCTGATGCGTCTTTTGTATAATTTATTGAGGAGTAAATTAAATATGTTTTTAATAGCATTAAAGTCACCCCGTAGCTTCATGTTCGATTTAAACTATACTAGGCTTTGTAGTATAAAATTAAAGTTTGCCGAGCGAACAAAAGCTCTTGAATACAACTGTGAGCTTTCAAAGTTTTAACTGTGGAATATATTCGTAAAATGACGCCAAGGTTTCGAATTCAAATAGAAGATTAACATTATCTTACGCCAATGTAATGAAACATTACGTGTGCTCCGATTCGGAGCCCTTGGATTTTAAGAGGCGATTTTATATTTAAAATTAAGCGCGCTCCTCGATCGGGAGACATAATATCGATTATGTGTCAGGAGATTAGAAAAAGCAAGAGTCCCTGACCCATTTCTTGGAAGAGACCCCGACATCCAAGAGATGAGAAAGAATATGGCCACAGATAGGCGTTAAGGCTTTTGTTTTATGTGCAGCTCGAGTTAACGACGTAAATTTAATGAAAAAAAAAATGTACGGACAGGATAAAATTCTCGACATTTACACGAGGAATTTATTAATATAGAAATGAAAACCACGATTCCAGCTTACGATTATTGCCATTGTTAATGTGTATATTTCTATGAATGTTCAGCTCGCAATAAAAGTGAGCATAAAAGCTCTGTGACGTGCTTACTTTTTTTTGCTTTGCAAGCTTTCCACGTCACGTTTGCAATCTGGGATTCACCCACATTTCCACTTTATTTGCTCAAGAGATGATACAAGCTTTATTTTCAATCGATAGCGAATATTTCAAAGATTTCCACCCCATAAGAGATATTTTCATATAATGATTATATTTTCAAAAGATAACGTTTTAATATACAGGGAATATTAAAAGCTGAATACGTACAAGAGTCGTCCATGGAGAGGTTATCAAAGAACAATAATATATCCCGAGAGGATGTAAACGACGATCGTAGTTGACAGTTTGTCAAGCATCTAAATAGGGGATGATGTTAACTCTTTGCACTCGGAAGTGACCCACATAACCCTCCAACAACAACACTGTCAATTACAGAAGTTCTGCTCTATTAAAATCGAACGACCGACGGTACGACTTTGTACCACGATGAATAGATTAACTTTATTTATGTCATTAATAACACTTACAATCTCTTTGAATGTGGAGATAGGTGTTGCCCTAATTATGAATTATGAAATCACGAATGCTGAAACTTTCATACTTGACACACGTACAGATGATAACAATTTGAACCAATGTTTTCATATAAAACTTTCACACAAATAAATGTATGGAACTAAAAACATTTAATATAAGTTGTAAATAAGCCTATGATGTTTAGTTTATGTTACTTGAATGTCACTTAAATTTATCAATGCAATTTCTGATGGAGATCTTGTAATACATTGTGAATCAATGCGCTTAACGTTTATAGCAAAACTAAAAATAAAAAGGGATTTGTTATGTAGGAGCAGGAGCGCTCTCAGGGCAGAGTCCCCGGGCGGCTCCCCACTCCCATGCGCTCGTCGGGATGGCCACGATAACGCACGGGTCCGTTCTTCTTTCGGATCATGTATAGCCGGACGGGTGGATGGGGATGGACAGATTCGTATCTAGTTAAAAAAAAATCAGTACGAGAGAGAGAGCTCTGCCCGCGAGAAGGACGTCCTCCCGCAACCAAGGCCAATCGACGACTCTTTCTGACTCCCGCCTCGGTAATTGCAGGTGCAATGTCCCCGCAGCGTCATAGAAGATGGCGCTGCTAAAATAGCACATTGCGCTTAAAGAGAGACGGAAGATGTCGCTGTTAATCCGGCAAATTTAATTCACCCAGATCAACAGCGCTATTGCATGGGGATGTTAAATCACCCACGCTAAAGATTTTTAAAACATTTTTTTTATTGACATGGCAATGCCTGCGTAGTAGATATTTGGAACATTTTGCGAGAACGAAACAAATCACCCGATTTAAATGTTTGCCCGCCAAAAGTGCAACATGGCGATATATAGACGATGAATTACAATCAGCAATTGTCACTGGTGTAGCACGTTTTACATTGTGTCTATGTATATTTTTTTAAATTTGCGTAGCATTTTTGATAAGAATATAAATATATCAATTCACACGCGACATGAAATTCATCAGAACACCCCATCAATATGTGTGATATTGAACCTACCGGACTGCGTGCATGTCCGTTTTGCTTTCGGACCGTTATGTGGATAGGCAGATGGATGGGGGTGGATGGATGTCGGACAGAAAGACTCTCTTCTTTAGACATTTGTTAATTTGCCACGAGAGAAAGATCTGGCTGCGGGAAGGATGTCCTCCCGCAGCCAAGGTTAACCGACGGCTCCGCCTCCTGCGTGTCACCACCCAACCGGTCGGTATTGCAAACGCAATATGTCCACAACGCCACATAATACAGTGTTGTTAAACTAAAACATTGATCATAAAAAGAAACGGAACATGTTTATGATATACAAATTGTTGAATAGTGACGTATGGCAGAGTGCGCTGTCGATCCCAAATTTGACACTGTACTCGAATCAGGAAACGAAGGGGCGCTATTGTAATAAAAGCGTGTATGATCTTGGGAAATTTCCTCGAACGGAGATACAAAAATACCTGCTAAGATTGCGTACCGCACATACGACACGGGTGACATTTCCAAGTAATTAAATGGAGAAATGTCTGCTCACCGTGTGAACACGTCACACAATGATATGTTATGCATATAAGTTGTGCTGCGTGTGGGAATGTGCTAACGCAGAGAAATTATCGCTTATTGTGGCCGCGCGCCTAATGGCCGAATACCGTATGATAATACGGAAAAAAGGAGTATGTTGAACGTGAATCCGTATAATTCCGCACATCACTATTAATTATTACAAAATGCCGAGCGGGGGTGGTAAGCCCCCAATTTCACGGATATCACGTGCACTCCAACCCCGCCCGAAGAGCTCCACAATAAAAGCGAAAGTTTCGCATAACACTTTAATTTATTCATGTAGATGGCAATATAATCCAAGTATCACGGAGCAACTTCCTAAAGGAGCCATGCATTAATTATTAGACGTCTACTTCTGTATGAATACACTGGATGAGAAATTCTCTTTGTAGCGGAAAAAATATACATACGCTATTTGGGGGCGGCATTAAATAAACCTTTTCGGGGTAAGGGGATGAAAGACACTAACAAAAATGTCCCTGACATTCAATCCGAACAAATATAGCTTTTATCATAAACCTTCTTGATGTATTTTATTGCCTCATAATGTTATATCAGTGATAAGCGCGTATTTGTTCAGCATTAGCTACAAGTGCATTGTTTATGTGTGTCATACAATAAAAATGTTAAATGACTACACAGTATGACGTTTGTAATCAAATTAAATGACTACTACAATGTAATATATGGGATAATAAATCCAAGTCCCATCAGTTGGAGGTCGACCGTGATTAACCTTTTCGTGAGTACTTACGGAAATATCCGTTTTGACCTTCACTATTCAGAAAGAGCACTCTTGTGCATTGAAGCCCCGAGGCGGACAGAGACAAAGAGAACTTAGCGCAGTTCGGGAGACTGAGACGGATAGTTCCTCGCATGATTGTATAGATCGTTAAGCCCAAATTTATCCACTTATAATGATTTCGATTTCAAGTGTGTTATTTGTTTACGCAAAGAAATGACCGAATATTGTGTGTTATCGAGAGTGTTTGTTTATTTAACTGCTTGCTGTTCTTCGCTGCGTGTTGAATGAGTCTTTGTCCAATTATCATTTCCTTCTAAAGGAGGAGCACTTGAATCGATTTTTTGTGCATTGTTTATGTAAAGAAATGACGAGTGTTCATGACAAGTGGCTCTGCCTCGAATTGAAGATTGTCTTACGCTGATTAGGAGCTGACAGAAAGTAATCGGTGTAAAGCGATTATGACATCAACGATTTCATCGATTTTAAATTTGCTCACTAACGAAAAGGTTAAGAATGGTTTTGTGCAATATTTTATAATAGTATAGGAGGCAGCGATCAAAATTTGGCATTAAATTAAAATCTACAAAGCTGCTTTTTTGTCTACAAGTAGTTTACGTTAATTATTGTTAAATAAATGTCGTTTAAATTCGACACAAGGTGGCCAGTGCTTTAGTAGACGTGGCGTTAAGATGTAGTGAGGAAACTTGATTGAAGTATTGCAACTTTCAAAGCGTTGCAATATTAAATACATAATATTCTTGATATCTCGATAATAAGGTCTCAATGAAGATCAAAATATTTGTGATGGACGAACATTTGAGTCATGATCGAAGCCAAGGTATTTTTAATCACCTCGCTGCAATAGGAAAGGTGAAAACGTTGGAAAAGTGGGTGCCGCACAAATCGACATATGGTTATTTGTGCTAAAAAAAGGGTTCTACATAAAAACAGAGAAATCTGAAAACAATTACAATAGAAAAGACAATGCTCGACCATACACGAGTAATGTTCATAAAGTAAGTGTACTGTGACCATAACGGACTGTGGTTTTGTGTTGTTTGAGGGTTGATAATACTAAATGTTAGAGGGATATTTTCTGATAGATTTCTCTTTCTAGCGAACATTTCAGGAACACGGTAGTGCGTAAACCCATGTTGTAGTGTCTAATCGCGTGGAAGATGTCGGTAAGACAACCCACCCAGTGTGAGCAACGTTCTGTGATCCTCAAGCAAAATTATGACCTCAGTGTTTTGGGACAGAAAAGGCGTCATTTTGATCGAATTTCTGTTTCAAGGGGAGACCCTAAAAACTCAAAAGGAGGGGAATGCTAACGAGAGGAGTGTACTTGTTGCACGACAATGCTCATCCTTAAACAGACTTAACCACCAAGACGCTCTTGGATTAATTTGATTGGGATGTTTTGAACTATCCCCCTGTATTCCTCTGACTTATCATCTTCCTGGAACTACATATGGGTGGAATTTCAATTTTAACCGACAAGCAGGTTCAGAAAGAGGTTCTGAAGTGAGGGAAGGATCTATCGGAAGAGTTCTTCGAAGAGGGCATAAGAAGCTTGTATAACGGCTCACTACATACATTAAACGGGATGAAAATTATGTGGAAAAATAGTCAACAAGTGTACCAGCTTGTAATTTTTTCAAATACACTTACTTTCTGAATATACCTCGTACATATCGAATTACAATTTTCAAATTAAATTCATTAAATAATGAAATTTTACCACGTCTCCTTTATTTGCCAAATTTTACACCAACACCATAACAATATATTTTATTTTGTTAAAACTATTGAGTTTTAATTCTCGTCTACGAAATTCGGCAATTTCATATGCTAAGGCTAAATATGAATCGACTCGTATGAAATGTCTAAATAATAAATATATATGACAGGATCTTGTGTCCCTAAAAGGGCTCTCTTGAATAATTCATAGATTTAGTAAACGTGGGCGCATTTCCGTGATTTTTTTCCGTGAGAATCTTTTATGGAACGATCCAATTACATTTTTGAATGTTCTTAAATATAAACTATTTATCTTGCAATGTACATTTTGCTATGAAAAAAAAAACCCACCAGGTAAGATGACAAACATTATTATGTCTCCAAATATCCAAGTGTGAAAACTATAAGGCTTCTAGCTTACAATGTCAATTGTTATAACAGTATATATCAAGATTGAAATCAACGAACGTGACAGTTTATCGCCACTTCTTACATATGGAACACAACACGAATCTTCGATAGAAATCAAATACAAGATATTTGTTTTAATGGATAGACTTACGATTAACAATACGAATTGGTGAGGTATCCTTAACGAATCTCGATATAAAATACTTGTACATAAATGGATAATGTAAAATTGATAATTTGAATAGGAATTCTTAAGCAGAATCAATTATAAACAACCCTAATTTTTGTTTTCATATCTAGGAAACAAGATCTCGATCTAAGATCATCAAGAACATCGAATTGCGAGCATTCAATTTTAATTTATTGCAGATTCTTGTTATTCTGCAGTGCTGTATTTTAACGATCACTAGGAATTTTGCATGATAGATAAACCTCAACAAATATGTAAGATCCTGTATTGTTACCCCTAAACAATAGAGCACCCTTTTCATACCTGTCTTGGAAATGCTATGCGATTTTATATAAATGTTTCAAAGTTATGTGGCTTTTAAAATTCATGGAACGGATCTTCGCGTTTTTCTATGTAAGTCATAGCTTTTTTGTACGATATCTTTTTATGCGATTTTCCGTGGAATTCATCTACCGCACAAAAAAAAATTAAGTGTATTTGCTATTATAAGTTCAAGAAATCAATCTAAATCTGGATCAAGATGAACGATCCAAAGTATCAATACTTCTACTTTCTAACATTAGTTGATACTTGTAATTTGGATTTGAACCCTTATAATGAGAGTCCAGGAACTACTTCAATATGTCGACACAATTGGGGGATGTATTGTATAGTTTACTGAACACATCTTACTCCCATTTTTTTTGTGTTATGCAATGTTTTCTTATATGAAGTTATTCCATCGAGGATTTGATATTAATATTGAGACAATAAAAAATGGTTCATGAATATGGAAAAATCAAATATGTACGAATATACCCTCATAATTCGTAATGAGTACTCTGATATTCCTTAACGGTTGCTCAATTATTCATCTTTCTCGTATAATAGTTGATAAAAACATGTTTTGACATCATGAAAACTTTTCACAGTTCAGCAACATTAATTTTATGTCTGAAGTCCGGAGGTGTAGCGGGCGCCACAAATATGCGGCGCCAACATAGTTTGTTCGGTCGCAAAATATTGAGTATTAAAAGTCTACACAAATATCAATGGAATCGCATGTCCCTAATCGGAAATGATGTCAGGTGAACCATACAAACAATGGTAAACAGCGTCGGTTTTGCAATCTCTCGCGGTTACCATCGCAAATGGCGAATGTGGAACCCAATTTATGCCTGTGATAATTTATCAAACTCATAACGGTGGTACAAGAATAATGGAAATGCTGCTCTATTAATTGGACAGGTCTCTTTCGTCGAAAGAGTAGCTCCCACGTAAATCGAAATTGTTCTCGACAAATGCCAATTGTAATTAACCTTTACTCTCGTTATAGAATAAATATTTCAATAATATCGCAATATGACGAACGTGTCGTGGCTACATGACAATTGCAGAGCGATGCTGAGAAGCGATTAAATGATCATGCAATCGAGATTGTGATAAATTGGTCTATAATGCAACACAAATATCAACGAGATTAATATCAAATGATCTCGCACGCCATAGATATTAGATATATCCGATATCGAAATTTAATAAAGATCAATGAATTAAAATGCTAAGATGCATTTTTCTGATGTTGACCCCCGGTAAGAGCGAATGAAGAGGAACTCTAAAACCAGGATAAAAGAGCACATCAGATGGATAGGACAGATGGGTGATGAAAATTTTTGTCTAATAATGTGTGGCGAAAATAAAAGGACAGGGTCACCGCGCAAGCCTGCCAGTTCTGAAGGAGTAGATTTTGCAAAGGAGTGGTGATACTCAGCTAATGACGTCACTCCAGAACAGTCAAGGGGTATAACAAAATTGATCAACAATAAGAATGATGCGAGTATCTTAATTATCAAAACAAACGCCTGCTCTCAAGACAACACGAACAAAAGTTGTCTTATCTTTGTTCAAAGAACTCAATAGCTTATCCGACGCTAGCGATTTTAGTTAATTATACCTAAATTTTATAACGGTTAAAAGATTCTTTATAATACGATTTTTTGTTGAATAGTAAGTATGAACAAAAAATATATTGAGAATGTTTAGACGTGTAGGGGCTTCTTTAGGGTACGACTTTGCCATCGATACATGAGTGTATGGTGGGACGCAAGAGAGCCGTCTCTGTCTCACGATTTCCAGTCAGTTATTCAAAAAGAACACTTTTGCACGTTGAGCTGTGAGAGAGACAGAGACGGAGAGTGTCTTACACGTTGAGTTTGTAGATAAACAGAGACGGAGAGAGTATCTTGCGTATATCGTACGTTTGTATAGATCGTTAACCCAAATTTATCGACTAATAATATATGAATGATATAATGAATCCACAAGCCTGGAAAAAAATTATATTCGAAATTGTGTCGATATCGAACGTCGAAAATCCATTTTAAATTCATGCTGGAAAGATTCATGATAGAAGTAGTCTCTGGAGGAAATGTTTTACCATAAATAGAAGATGTATACCAAAGGACAATAAATATTTGAAAGGTTGGATGAGATGGATATTCACAAACCCTAATTTAGTATGTACTTCAAACCTTGTATAACAAGACGTTTTTGCAGAACCATATAACCGTGTTATACAAGGTCCGAGTGTGTTGGATAAATATATTGTTGACATGACCAACTTCAAACAGTTCCAGGCAAAATAGTTTACACGTTGTATTGTGGTATAAAGCGTGAAAGCATTAAAAATAATGGCACTCATTTTTTCGAGCTTAATAGACGAGGATCAATCATGTCGAGTCTCTTTAATAACATAAGCACGTCCATTAAATCGATATGGAAATTGAGCGACTCGCCAATCACCACCATAGAAAAACGTTTGGCAATCATACGATTGACGATGGGCATCTTCGGCTGGGATACCCAGAGAGAAAATTGGAGACCAGGATTGATGTTCGTAGTGACGACGGTGCTCGTCCTCACTTCGCTCTTCCTGGATATAAGAAAAGCATCCATCATGATAGAAAACAGGAGCGAGAACAAAATAGAGGATATAGTGGAGATGTTTGTCTTCATCGTGACGCAGTCGGTGTGCTCGTACAGAATTTACTTGGTGGTACATCACAAAGTAAAGCAGAGGTAATTTGAAACGCGAGCAAACAAATTTGCTAAATGGGTCAAAACAACCCTGAATTTTTGGCAATGTTTGTCCATATTACATTTCCACGTTTCGACGTGCAAATAACTTGGCTCTAAGGTCGCCCCCGGCTGCAGAGCGATGTTACATATTATAGGAACAATTGGATTTCGAGAAGTTAACGTCGCGGGTGATTTATGGTAATGTATTTGTTTATCGGTCCTTGGTAATTTATTTGTTTGCGAGAGCGTCGCGTGTTGTATGTGATGTTGTGGCAGCTGCTCCAGGTAGAGCGAGTTTCTTCGCGATATGAATGTCGATCGTTTCCATCAACAGAAACATTATCAAGAAACTGATGCTGGACTTCTGCGAATGGATGACGACGGACAAAAGGAGGGAGATAATGAGCAGGACTTCGCGCCACGGCTGGTTCATATTCAAAGTGGACATCATGATCCTGTCGATGACCACCCTGTTCTTTGTCACGAGGTCTCTTATAGGTCACACGTTTCCTACGCCAGCATCGGGCCTGGTCATACCATATGTGGACAACAACCTATCGCCTTACTATGAAATCCGCTGCACTCTTCAGGTATTAATACAAACATTTACAAAACAATTAAATCAATCACTATATTCAAATTGATCACGGTTCGAATGACTTCCTTGCTAAAATTCAACTTTAAATTCAATATACAGCAGACACACGGTAATCCGACAAACGTTTTGCAAGGCAGTGTCGGATTGTCCAATATGTCGGACTATAGAGTACTGCCCCCAACCCCTTGTAGTCCGGAACCTTTTGTAAACGAGTACTTATTATTGAATTAACATCATAAACACAATGCTCATAGCAGTTAAAAAATATAAAAACCTGTTACTGTCATCAAACGTATTCCATGATGATTTTTGAAGCATTTTAACTATCTCTTGCTAGCTACAAAATCTTCTTTTTTGTTATTTCCTTGTAAAACAACTTTGCATTCATGGCCAATGTGGGCCGAGAAATAGGTGTATGTCTGTTTTTTTCCTGAACATGTAAATGTTTAGTTTTCTTGAAAGTTTGTCTCTTGTATGGTCCACAATCAATGGTGGAGATAAAACGATTCATTACGATTTAGGCGGTCCAGAATCATAGCATTTTTTTTACATTGATGAAGCTTTACTATGCATATGTACCATACACTTGGATCTGTTTTTATGTGATTCTATGGGGAGTTGCATATTAAAAAAAAATCGCATAAAAAAGACTCGAACTACATATAAAACTGAGGGATAGGTTCCATTGTTTTTAAGAATCGCATAATTTCAAATCACTGTGATAGAATATACCAAAAATCGCATAAAAAGAGTTTATAAAAAATCATATAAATAAAAACACTACATATTTATCTTAGAATTGCTTTATTAAAGTCTATTTTACAGTCTATTCAGCATATGTTCTATTGATAGTGTTTATTTAATTAAATACACGTTTCATACACGCTGCGACGTTTTTGACAGGTAAGTGAATTTGTACAGATGATAAGTGGCGGACCTACAAATATAGGATCTAAGTTCATTGTGATATGGAGACATTTGCGTATTCGCATAAAAAAAAGCTTTGTTCTCTATAGAAAAATGATGGATAGGTTCCATTATTTTTGAAAACAGCATAACTTCAAAATCGCATAAAAAAGATCCGCATAAAAATAGACCCAATGGGAACAATTGTTTATTATCTATCAATATCTTTATAAGTAATAGTTAAGACAGTTTAGATAAAAGCGCATTACAAAATGTGCAATCAACCATTATCTATTAACGTATAATCTGTTCAAGATAAATGCAAACTACTTCAATGTGGTATTATTAAGAACTGACATCATGCTTGTGTTTTTTTAAGTATTTAAAGCTATTTTCAGTAATCATTTATCATCGTATATAAATAGAGAGATTCGGAAGATATTCTAATTAATTCATAAAACAGTATAGCGTTACAATTGCTATCCGCGGTATGATAATATTATGATTAAAATATGCAAATTGGTTAGTATTTAAATACAATGTAATATGAAATTATATAAGCATTTCCTAATTGATATGCCGCTTGTTTTTCGACTAAATGTGTTTGAATCTATTTTTGAGTTCTTGGAAGTTCGAATCGACGACTTAAAACATCAAGGAAGAATATATTAGCATGCGATTTCACGCGAGATTCGAAAATATTGCTTTATTCCCGTATCTTCGGGGGAGAAAGCGAGTTAATAGAGGCCAGCCTTGGCTTACTTTTGCGAAACTATCTCGACACTTATTCCCTCGGGGGTGGGAAAGGTAGCAAGAAAAGGGGAATGTAGGAAATCAAATAAAAGACAACGACGTGGGAGGCTCGGCGGATAAAGACTTTATACAAACAAGCAAAAAAAAACGGCGAATGTTTTTTATTCGATTCCCGTTTTTTATTCCCTTATTTGTCGTCGTGGAAGTTAGCGCGTTCATTTCCGAGATGACGTTATTGTGTTGACAGATTTGGATACTATCGGCTCAGATCGGGATGGCCCTGGCCATCAACAACATGTTCTGCGCGTTGGCGGTGATGATATGCGGACACCTCGAGTGCTTGACCGTGGACATTGACGAATTGGACGACTCCAGGAGTGGCGAAGAAATGGAGGAAGTCTTCGACAACGTCATAAAGAAGCACGTCAAGATATATGAGTAATTTTCGCCAAATATTATTAAATGAGGTTGGATGTGTGTGTTGACTCTATTATTGACCCTTTGTGCAACTTGGTACAACACTAGTTTCTAGCGAGATAGAAGCAATATACAAGTAATGTATTTTAATGTTTTTAACGGAAAATGTTAGCTAAAATATTGCGCCGTGTTGTGTAATATATAATAAAAGTCTTGCTAGTGGTGTAGTGGTTGCTTTATGCTACATATAGACAAACATACACATTAGAGGCGGCGCGGCGCATGCGCGTAACGTCTCATGATGAATGCAACAGACACACAACAAACGATCCTTACTTTCTTTCTTACTACACCTTCGAATTTCACTTTTTTTATGACATGACGCCCAAACTTATTTACCCTACCCCACCTTTACAAGTTCAAAAACAAAACATGCTAAAATATTATACTCTATGTTTGTTCTTTGTATGATATTTTATGAAACAATCGCAAAAGTGTTTCCTTACTTTGTCGAGGTCTCTATTCCAATAGTACGTCAAGATCGTTTGTATTAATAGTTCCTGTTAGAATCGCATATAGTTTTAATTTAAGTTCTCTAAATTTCTATTGCCTTAATTGACATACGAGGAATATCCCGAAAGTAAGTGTACTGTGACATTAACGGGTTGTAGTTTTTTGATTTTTAAGGGTTGGTCATATTGAGTGGTAGAGGAGGATCTCTTGACAAAGCGAGCATAGCAGGAACACGCATGCATGTAAATTCGCGTTGTAGTGTCCAGTTGCGTGAAAGATGTCGGTAAGAAGTCCAACCAAGTGCGAGCGGGTCAATAGCGCCCGCGAGTTTCTTGCGCAACTTGAATTGGAAAGTGAGGATTTTCTGAGCTATATTATGATTGGAGATAAAAAATGGGTGGCTCGTTACATGTTTGAGTCAAAAATACAATCGTCACACCAATTCCCCATTTGCCAAAAAATTCAAAAACTGTGTTTGTGTTTTGGGACCGAAAAGGCATCATTGCATGACTATCAATGCATAACGATATTGTGAGACCCTAAAAAAACTCTTGGTTGGGTTTTTTTGGACCACCCCCCGTATTCCCCTGACTTGGCGCCTTCAGATTATAATATTTTTCCCTCCCTGAAAGAACACATTAGTGGAATAAAATTTTCAACCGACGGGCAGGTGCAGAAAGAGGTTCTGAAGTGGAGGAAGGAGTTGGCGGGCATAAAGAAGCTTGTGCCACGGCTCACCAAATGCATTGAACGGGACGGCGATTATGTTGCATGCAAAATAGTTAACAAGCTTATCAACAATATCCTGTATTTATTTTCAAATCCACTTTTTCTAAAAAAATATATAAAAATTTAGTACACTTACTTTCGGGATATGTCTCGTATATTGTATAAATCGGCATTGTTCATCAATTGAAATATTTTTCTATTCTAGCAGAGTTTGTCATTCCACAGATTATTTGACCATTTTTGTGTAGCTCTGTTTGATAAATGAATTGGCGTTAGATTTGAGAGGTTGGAAATTCACCTAGTTATTTAAAATCGACTACTTATTTATTTCAAAAAGTGGTAGTGTAATTCAAGGGATCTAAGAAATGAATGAAATATTACGTTCATTCTTTGAAAAACTAGGTCTTTCTCTGGCCTGATGCCGCGTAATAGTGAAATCGTAGTAGGAAACCGCGCTTATCGAAGGCCTAATTTCTACATTTCTATGAAAATTTGCATTTTTTTTGCGGCTCACCCACCTTTTTTCAGGAGTTTTACTGCATTATCCCAAGGGTCAAGGAGTCATATCATAAACTAATTACGGAAAATAGAATCTTATAGCAGTTTAAGATTTTTTTTCTATGTATGCATGAATAGACGAGAGCTAAATAGCTTATGCACTATGCACGAATTGGTCCTCTTGGAGTCAACGTAATCTACGATAAGCAACCATTGTCGCCCCTCGAGTGCAAAGAGTTAAGGTTCTATCGGGGATATACGAACGCATAAAAGTATATCGATATTTTCCCGAGGGTCATGAGGAGTCGTTAGCACGTCTTTGTGTGCAGACTTCGGGCTGAACGATCATGGATGTGTTCATAAATAATGTTTTTAATTCGACACAATTTTTCAGGGTAGTAAAGGAAATGAACGGGTTGTACGGGACAGTCTTGGGGTTGCAGCCATTATATACGGGCGCCATCATCATAACGAGCACCTTGCTCTATGACGGAAGTCAAAAATCGGTAAATTTCTACAAGCTTTGGTATATAACATAACAAACGTGGGACATCAACGTGATGCATTATTTATATTACAGAATGTTTTCCTGCAAATAACGTTTGATCACATCGTCGAACTGTTCATCTATTGTTACATCGGAGATCTGGTGTCTGTGAAAGTGAGTAACAAGTTGCATAATGCACATTGCACCATATACGCAGTTCACATCATTCAAATTGTGCAATAATATGTAGTTTTTTTAATTGAATTTGAAGAGTTTCGCTTTATCCGAGCGTCTATACACGTGCAATTGGATAACAATGCAAGAGAACCAAAAGAAGACAATACTCCAGATGATGCATAGGTGTCAAAAACCGTTTACACTGGATGCGGGCATATTCGGTCCACTCACCATGGAAATGTATTCCAAGGTACTTCCACATCAGCAAAGCAAATATTTATATAATAACAAATTTTGATTAAAAAAAATGCATATTTATGATTTCAGAGCATGCAAATGACGTATTCGATGTGGACGGTATTCAAAGGAAGAGCAGCACATTGAATAATTTTAAAATGCTAGACAATTTAAAATACTGCTTAATTTATTGCACAGCTTCACCGCTTTAAAACCGCAAGGTCGTAGAATGCAAATTTAACGAATGCACTTAGAACTTTCATTGCCAAAATGAATCGATGCCTGAAAAGAGCATTCAAATCGGGTCAAGTGCATAATCGATGCAATTACGTCAACGGACCAGATCACCACTCTTATTAAAGACACACGATATTTTAACGCACATTATGATTTCGTTAATAAATCTCACGAAATTATATTTCGATGGAGGTATTTTAGTTTGAAGATTGGCAAATATTTCGACATTCCGATAGAGTTGCAAACGCGCTCAATTTATGTAAAATTCGAATATCGGAAATGTATTTAATCTGCACGATCTTTAAAACCAGCTGAGAAAACAGCAACGATCCATTCAAACAGCTGTAAACCGAATAAAACGTTGAGATTAAAAATGTGAAATGCAATAAGAACCAATAACGCCAGAAATATAAAACATGAAAGATTGCTTTTCTTCAGATAAAAATGAATTGGGAGACAAATTTAGACTGGATAAGAATAACCCTATGTTATATCGCATTAACACCAATGTTGTTTAAAATTCATTTAAATAAATAATTTGTTATATGTCTTTCATTCATGATCGTCTATAATAAGAGGACAGGGAGCAGCGATCGAAATTTTGCACCCATTTCTACAAAGCTAATTTTTGTGTCACTCAGTGTTTATACACTGTAAATGCAGTCTATCAAGCTTTCAAATTTGCGGATTGTACATACTGGTGTAAAATTAAAATATACAAAGCTGCTATTTTGTCTACAAGTAGTTCATGTTAATTATTTTTAAATAAACGTTGTATACTTTCGATATATGGTGGTTAAGGCTTCGGTATACGCGGCGTTGAATTGTTGAATGATTGAAGTATTGCAACTTTCAAAGCATTACAATATGATGTTTGATTGTGCCCGGTAGACACTAAACGTCAAAGGTCGAATACTGTGTTGCGACATAACTACCCCTGCTAATACAATTTGACTAATACATTTGCGGCCTAACCACATTTGACTACTCCTAACTATTATACTTATACGATTTTATGTATTTTAACTATTGGCCACTTGACTAGTACCTTTTTACAGAGTAGATACTTAAATACTCTTCTAACAGCAAGCTGATACCCAGTTTATATACTATTCATTGCTTTCTATACGAATCTTAACTTGCATGTCGCTCGTTGTCTCTTGCATAGTCTTCCCTACTTAGCAGTATGGAACTCGAGGAACCTCACCGGTTCGAATCCGAGAGGCTCTAGGAACGGAGCAGGAACAAGAAGAACACCAAGAAGACGGCCTCGAGGAGATGCATTTGATGATCTTTACTTTGCAACGAAAAACAACATTGTCTTCCGTTGACTTCTATATCGTTTTGTAATCGCCGAACTGAGAGGGGCAACCTGAAAAAATGGCGAAACCACTCAGTTTCGAATTCGCTCGGGTAAGTTGTACGGTGACGGGGAGACACCCTCAGTTGGTGTAGGAGCGAATCCGAGATGCACTCAAGCGTCACGTCTGTCTTCACCCTACCCCGGCAACGCCCTAGCGAGGAAAGGGGGGACTGGACTCCTTGTACTCCAGAAAGCCCTTTCCAGTAGAGTCAAAAAGGTCGTCTAGAGTAGTTTTCCACCATCTCCCTATGAAAACTACTCAGTCTTTACAAACCCCCCAAACTCCTTATCGAGACGTTCGCGAAAGTGTTCGTCAATACGTTCACTCAGGATACCCGTTGGGTGAGCGTTCAAAATAAAACTCGGTGGTAATGCTACCTTCAATATCGAGCGAATGAGGAGGTGAATGTATGATACACACGAAATGGATGTAACCCCTTTCCTATGAATGGATATTGAAGAGGCCCATAGTTCTGTAGTGGACTGTTAGTGGCTGCACTATGATGATGATGATGACAATATGATGTACATACTGTAGCGTGGGAATAATTCGCGATTATATTTGAATAATTGTGATAATGCAGAAATAAATAAAATAATTTTTGGCGTTAATTATCGATTTTTGGTCATTAAAGCGGGCCGTTTTTTATGCTGTTCAGACCTTGTACCCGATCCTAAAGGTTGCAGGACGAGCAGACTGTCTATTTTTTCTGGGGAGCCTTGCGAACTGGTCGTGTTAAT